>FR990077.1:19176667-19226667 GCA_905404285.2 Erannis defoliaria | reverse complement strand
TACATCGTACCGAGGTTACTTGGTGACTGCTTTTCTCCATACTTTGAATATTGCAAACTTTCAAAAATTCAATTTAGTTGTGTCAGCTTTGCCCGATTGTGACGTGCGATACCTCATCGAGCGTGTCCCGTGGTCTGCTATCCGCCATCTGCAACATAAATTACACATTAATATAAATAATTTGGACAAACATAAAAACAGACAAAATTTTACAAAATTACACTTAAAAAAATCATATCTCCGTAGACTTTCAGCGTAGAATTTTCTTTTTATTATTACTGCTATCTGGGGGTGTGCCCGCACCGCGTCCCACCTTCAGAACAGCGAAATTCGCGAATTTTTTCTTTGTTTACATCGTACCGAGGTTACTTGGTGACTGCTTTTCTCCATACTTTGAATATTTGCAAACTTTCAAAAATTCAATTTAGTTGTGTCAGCTTTGCCCGATTGTGACGTGCGATACCTCATCGAGCGTGTCCCGTGGTCTGCTATCCGCCATCTGCAACATAAATTACACATTAATATAAATAATTTGGACAAACATAAAAACAGACAAAATTTTACAAAATTACACTTAAAAAAATCATATCTCCGTAGACTTTCAGCGTAGAATTTTCTTTTTATTATTACTGCTATCTGGGGGTGTGCCCGCACCGCGTCCCACCTTCAGAACAGCGAAATTCGCGAATTTTTTCTTTGTTTACATCGTACCGAGGTTACTTGGTGACTGCTTTTCTCCATACTTTGAATATTTGCAAACTTTCAAAAATTCAATTTAGTTGTGTCAGCTTTGCCCGATTGTGACGTGCGATACCTCATCGAGCGTGTCCCGTGGTCTGCTATCCGCCATCTGCAACATAAATTACACATTAATATAAATAATTTGGACAAACATAAAAACAGACAAAATTTTACAAAATTACACTTAAAAAAATCATATCTCCGTAGACTTTCAGCGTAGAATTTTCTTTTTATTATTACTGCTATCTGGGGGTGTGCCCGCACCGCGTCCCACCTTCAGAACAGCGAAATTCGCGAATTTTTTCTTTGTTTACATCGTACCGAGGTTACTTGGTGACTGCTTTTCTCCATACTTTGAATATTTGCAAACTTTCAAAAATTCAATTTAGTTGTGTCAGCTTTGCCCGATTGTGACGTGCGATACCTCATCGAGCGTGTCCCGTGGTCTGCTATCCGCCATCTGCAACATAAATTACACATTAATATAAATAATTTGGACAAACATAAAAACAGACAAAATTTTACAAAATTACACTTAAAAAAATCATATCTCCGTAGACTTTCAGCGTAGAATTTTCTTTTTATTATTACTGCTATCTGGGGGTGTGCCCGCACCGCGTCCCACCTTCAGAACAGCGAAATTCGCGAATTTTTTCTTTGTTTACATCGTACCGAGGTTACTTGGTGACTGCTTTTCTCCATACTTTGAATATTTGCAAACTTTCAAAAATTCAATTTAGTTGTGTCAGCTTTGCCCGATTGTGACGTGCGATACCTCATCGAGCGTGTCCCGTGGTCTGCTATCCGCCATCTGCAACATAAATTACACATTAATATAAATAATTTGGACAAACATAAAAACAGACAAAATTTTACAAAATTACACTTAAAAAAATCATATCTCCGTAGACTTTCAGCGTAGAATTTTCTTTTTATTATTACTGCTATCTGGGGGTGTGCCCGCACCGCGTCCCACCTTCAGAACAGCGAAATTCGCGAATTTTTTCTTTGTTTACATCGTACCGAGGTTACTTGGTGACTGCTTTTCTCCATACTTTGAATATTTGCAAACTTTCAAAAATTCAATTTAGTTGTGTCAGCTTTGCCCGATTGTGACGTGCGATACCTCATCGAGCGTGTCCCGTGGTCTGCTATCCGCCATCTGCAACATAAATTACACATTAATATAAATAATTTGGACAAACATAAAAACAGACAAAATTTTACAAAATTACACTTAAAAAAAATCATATCTCCGTAGACTTTCAGCGTAGAATTTTCTTTTTATTATTACTGCTATCTGGGGGTGTGCCCGCACCGCGTCCCACCTTCAGAACAGCGAAATTCGCGAATTTTTTCTTTGTTTACATCGTACCGAGGTTACTTGGTGACTGCTTTTCTCCATACTTTGAATATTTGCAAACTTTCAAAAATTCAATTTAGTTGTGTCAGCTTTGCCCGATTGTGACGTGCGATACCTCATCGAGCGTGTCCCGTGGTCTGCTATCCGCCATCTGCAACATAAATTACACATTAATATAAATAATTTGGACAAACATAAAAACAGACAAAATTTTACAAAATTACACTTAAAAAAATCATATCTCCGTAGACTTTCAGCGTAGAATTTTCTTTTTATTATTACTGCTATCTGGGGGTGTGCCCGCACCGCGTCCCACCTTCAGAACAGCGAAATTCGCGAATTTTTTCTTTGTTTACATCGTACCGAGGTTACTTGGTGACTGCTTTTCTCCATACTTTGAATATTTGCAAACTTTCAAAAATTCAATTTAGTTGTGTCAGCTTTGCCCGATTGTGACGTGCGATACCTCATCGAGCGTGTCCCGTGGTCTGCTATCCGCCATCTGCAACATAAATTACACATTAATATAAATAATTTGGACAAACATAAAAACAGACAAAATTTTACAAAATTACACTTAAAAAATTCATATCTCCGTAGACTTTCAGCGTAGAATTTTCTTTTTATTATTACTGCTATCTGGGGGTGTGCCCGCACCGTGTCCCACCTTCAGAACAGCGAAATTCGCGAATTTTTTCTTTGTTTACATCGTACCGAGGTTACTTGGTGACTGCTTTTCTCCATACTTTGAATATTTGCAAACTTTCAAAAATTCAATTTAGTTGTGTCAGCTTTGCCCGATTGTGACGTGCGATACCTCATCGAGCGTGTCCCGTGGTCTGCTATCCGCCATCTGCAACATAAATTACACATTAATATAAATAATTTGGACAAACATAAAAACAGACAAAATTTTACAAAATTACACTTAAAAAAATCATATCTCCGTAGACTTTCAGCGTAGAATTTTCTTTTTATTATTACTGCTATCTGGGGGTGTGCCCGCACCGCGTCCCACCTTCAGAACAGCGAAATTCGCGAATTTTTCCCCACCCACCCTCCCAGGTCTTGTTACGATTGGGATTTAAAGTTTTCCATAGGGACGGACAAAAAATTTATCAATATTTGCGCTCTTCTGAAGTTTGACGGGGGAATGATCGCGTACCCTAAAAACACTGTCTGACGAATTTTGGATAAGTTTGACCAACTGTATAAAAAGATATACTCCTTAAAATTTTGACAAATATAATATTTAAAATTGACGCTCCTTATTTATAACTTATACAAACTTTAGCTTTTAAATTGACTTTACTATTTGACGCATTTTAGTGACCCTATCATGGTTTTCGGATATAGGACGCCCACCAAACCTATAAAAAATGACGAAGAGGCCTTGCATTTGATTCAGGTTGAGCCGGAACTCACTGAACAAGCAGGGCCATCAAGACTGATACCTAGAGTTAGGAAGAGCATAGGGGAGTGGGAAGCCGGAAAACCAGAGACTCGGAAAAGCCTGAGTCCCCCCCTGAAAAAGATTGCTACGGCGATTCCATTAAAACCGAAACCGGCGGTAGTGCGAAGCCTGTCGACCGATGCAGCAGGGAGCCCTCCCGGATCAGCTGTTACAAAGTACGCGGACCGGGTGTCGGAGGCTAGGGCCTGCGTCACCAGGGCGAAACTTAACCTTAGCAGATCCGGTAACCTAAAAAGGGAAATAAAAACAGAATTACAGATAGCAATCGACCGCCTCTTTCAGTTAGTGAAAGAGGCGGACTCGGTTAAGGGTCGGAGCATCAAAGAGCAGGAGAAAGAGCCGGAAAGAGTGGTAGAAAAGATAGAAACGAAAGATACTAGGGAACTGGAAAGAATGTTTGAGAAACATACAGAATTACTGAAAGAAAATAATGTAAAAATGGAAATACTAAGGGAGAGCCTAGAAAGAAAAACATATGCGAATGTGGTGGCGGCGACTAACAGAGTGCAACTACCGTTACAGACGGCACTACACTCGGTGGTCGTAACCGCTAAGGACGAAACGGAAACAGGAGAGGAAGTATTAGAAAGAATACGAAAGGCAGTAAACGCAAGAGGAGGAGGAGTTGAGGTTGAAAGAATAAGAAAAGCAAAAGATAGAAAAGTTATTGTGGGATGTAAGACAGAAGAGGAAAGAAGAAAAGTGAAAGAAAGACTAAATCAAGCAACGGAATTACATGTGGAAGATATAAAGAATAAGGACCCCCTGGTGATCCTCAGAGACGTCCTCCAACATAATAGTGATGAGGACGTACTAAAAGCCCTGAGAACCCAAAACAAAGCTCTCTTCAGGGACATTAAGGAAGAGGACAACAGAGCGGAAGTAGCCTTCAAAAAACGCACCAGAAATCCGCACACGAGCCATATAGTGATAAGGGTCTCCCCGAATCTGTGGCAACGCATGACACAAGCCGAGGCAGTACACATAGACCTGCAGCGAGTACGTGTGGCGGACCAATCGCCGCTTGTACAGTGTTCGCTCTGCCTCGGCTACGGGCACGGCCGGCGTTTCTGTAAAGAAACGCTGGAGAAGTGCTGCCACTGCGGAGGCCCTCACCTAAAATTGCAGTGTGCGGACTGGCTTGCTGGCGCGACCCCATCCTGCTGCAACTGCGTGCACGCAAAGCTGGCCAAGACGGAGCATAATGCGTTTAGTCAGGAGTGCGCGATCAGGCGGAAGTGGGACGCACTGGCTAGAGCCTCGGTAGCGTATTGCTGAAGTGGTCCCTCGCGGAAACTCTGATTCAGGAAGTGCAAGGCCATACGTCGTAGTCCAAGCAAACTTGTGTAGAAAGGAACTGGCAACAAATGAACTTATGCTTGAGGCTTACAACCAGAAGATGGCCTTTGCACTGCTCCAGGAGCCCTATATCGGAGGAAGAGGTCGAGTAAAAAACTACACAGGCGCTAGGATCTTCCAAAGCGCGAAACCTAGTGACGGTCCAGTCAAAGCAGCTATAGCTGTCTTCGACTCTGAACTGGACGTCATTCAGTGTCCTGACTTCACCACACCCAACATCACAGTTGTGAAGATCAGGACGAGCGCATGGGAGGTCTTAGTCGTATCTTTTTACTTTGAACCATACCCGGAACCGATAGAGCCATACCTGGAGCACCTGAACAGGATAAGAATGCATTTCCAGCAAAACATAATCATAGGGGGGGACACAAACGCGAAGAATACCTGGTGGGGTAGCCCTACTGTGGATAACAGGGGAGAAGACATGGCCGGAGCCCTGGAAGATATGGACTTGCAGGTGCTAAACTGCGACCGCACCACCCCTACTTTTTTCACTATCAGGGGTGGCAAAACCTACAGTAGTTTTGTAGACATTACGGCCTGCACATCGGAGCTACTTAACTTAGTAGATGACTGGCACCTCGACGAAGGCATGACGAGCTCAGACCACAATACAATTATATTTAGCATTAGAAAAACTAGATTAAAAGGACTAGACACAAACAGAACAACAAGAAAGTTTAACACTAAAAAAGCAAATTGGTGTTACTTTCACGAGAAGTTAACCCAGTTTTTCAAAGAAAGTAACATAAATAGTAACGAAATTCAGAAAATAGATAATAAATTAGACCTTGAAAATAAAATAAATATATACATAAAACAAATAATAGACGCATGCAATAAAACTATACCTAAACTAAAAATATGTAATGTGGTTAACTTACCCTGGTGGTCTGATGAGCTCGCCAAGCTGAAGAAGCAGGTCGCAGTCACGAAGCGTAGAATCCGATGTGCAGCGCCGGTCCGGAGACAGCGGGTCGTCGACGAGTACCTGCAAGCAAAAGAAAATTATGAAACAGAGGCGAAAAAATTACAAATCCAGAGCTGGAAAGAGTTTTGCGGGAAGCAGGATCGGGAGGGGGTATGGGAGGGCATCTATAGGGTAATAGGAAGGACCACTAAGCGACAGGAAGACCTGCCGCTCGTTAGGGAAGGAAAGGTGAGAGACCCGAAGGAATCAGTCCGTATGTTGGCGGAGATATTTTACCCGGAAGACTTACCAATTGAGGACAATGCAGACCACCGTCACACCAGAAACCTTGCTACCCAAGTAAACAACCATCATGATGATACACATGACCCGTTGTTTACTTTGGAGGAACTGAGACAGGCGGTGGAAAGCTTTAATCCTAAAAAAGCTCCGGGTGCAGACGGTCTCACATCCGATATCTGTAGTCAGGTAATATCGAGAGACCCTCAGCTCTTTCTCACTATCGCGAACAAATGCTTAGAACTGAGTCACTTCCCTATCATCTGGAAGGAAGCCACGGTGGTAGCGCTTCGTAAGCCAGGGAAGGACGATTATACCAATCCCAAATCTTACAGACCCATTGGGTTACTTCCAGTGATGGGGAAGATATTTGAAAAAATGATGGTGGGAAGACTGAAATGGCACCTGACAAAAAGGATGAGTACTCGCCAGTACGGCTTTATGCCCCAAAGAAGCACCGAGGACTCCCTCTATGATTTAATCCAGCACATACAGAGCAAACTGAGCCAGAAAAAATTGGTCACTATTGTATCACTGGACATAGAGGGAGCCTTCGATAGCGCATGGTGGCCTGCTATTAAAGTACGACTGGCAGAGGAAAAGTGTCCAATTAATGTCAGAAGGCTAATGGACAGCTACTTACAGGACCGCAGCGTCAGTGTGAGGTACGCTGGTGAACTATACTCCAAAAAGACCAATAAGGGGTGCGTTCAGGGTTCCATAGGAGGACCAATCCTGTGGAACCTTATCTTGGACCCCCTCCTGAAAGGTTTGGAGAATAGAGGAGACCACGCCCAAGCGTTCGCTGACGATGTGGTCCTGGTGTTTGACGGCAATACGGCCCTGGATGTTCAGAGACAGGCCAATGACGCTCTCGCGTATGTTCGGGAGTGGGGTGTCAAAAATAAACTTAAATTCGCGCCACACAAGACCAACGCTATGGTACTCACGCGAAAGTTAAAGTATGACACCCCACTCTTGAGGATGGGCGGGGTCTACATTGGGATGTCATCTGAAATCAAACTTCTCGGTTTGACGATTGATGCAAAGTTGACATGGAACAGCCACGTGTCGAACGTCTGCAAAAAAGCCGTCAACATTTATAAGCAGCTGTCTACGGCGGCCAGAGTGAGTTGGGGTCTCCACCCAGAAGTCGTGCGCATCATCTATACTGCAGTCGTAGAGCCAGTGGTAATGTACGCGGCTAGCGCCTGGGCCCCCGCAACGAAGAAACTGGGTATACAAAGGCAGCTAAACGCTGTTCAGAGGGGCTTTGCGCAAAAACTGTGCAAAGCCTATCGCACGGTCTCCCTGAACTCGGCACTGGTGCTGGCTGGGATACTACCTCTCGACCTCAGAATACAGGAGGCAGCCGCTCTGTACGAGGCAAAAAGGGGAGTATCTCAGCCAGTACTAGGAGATTGGGAGATCGAGCAACGAACAGCGTTTGCCGACACTCCTCACCCAGCATACCATATGGGCCAGAAATTCATAAGCTTGGTAGACCAACAAGACGTGGATAGGTATAGCAGTCAAGCAGTACAGATATTTACGGACGGCAGTAAAATTGAAGGCAAGGTAGGAGCAGCATTATCTCTTTGGAGTAATGCTGCTGAAACCAAAAGCCTAAAATTGAAACTGTCGTCCTACTGCACGGTCTACCAAGCCGAATTGCTGGCCATATGCAGAGCTACCGAGGAGGCGCTAAAAAGCCCAGATATGACTTTCGGGGTATTCAGCGATTCAAGGTCATCGCTCGAATCCATAGTCAACGGCTGCTCTCTCCATCCCCTCGCAGTCCAAACCCGCAAAAACTTGAAAAGCTGCCAAAAACTAAACAAAAAAGTTGAACTTTTTTGGGTCAAAGCACACGCGGGACTCGTGGGGAATGAGAGAGCAGATGTTCTGGCTAAGGACGCGGCCTTGAAATCTAAAACAAAGCCATGCTACGATAAATGTCCGATCTCATTTGTCAAGCGTCAAATCCGTACAGATACGCTCGACAAATGGAATCGGAGATATAAATCGGAAACCACTGGAGCAATTACTAAACTGTTTTTTCCTAACGCTGCTTCAGCTTTTAGGATTGTAAGAAAATTAGAAACTTCCGGTACGCAAACTCAAATACTGACTGGACACGGTGGATTCTCCGAGTACTTGCATCGCTTTAAGTGCAAGGAGAGTCCATCGTGCATCTGCGATCCTGAGAAGGACGAAACAGTACCGCACGTGATAGCTGAGTGCCCTGTCTATGGCCCTGAACGCTTCGAGGTTGAACAGAGAATAGGTTGCAAGATAGAAGTAAACAAATTATGTGAAATATTAGTTGATGATAAAATAAGAAATGAATTTATAGAATACTGCATAAAAATAGGAAACAGAGTTATAAAAAGGAATAAATAGATAAATAAGTAAGATTGAAAAGCTATATCATTTAAGATATAACTATACCAATCAAAATGAACTAAAAAGCTAAACAACATTTTATGAAACAGATTTAAATTTTTTTTTTTTGAAATTATGAATTATAAAGACCATTGGTAAATTTAAATTGAAAGTAGAGTGTTTCGATATCAATTCTAAATAATTGGGTTGCTAAGTAAGATTAAATTAAATAATTGACAAGACTACCTACACTTTGTAGGGAATATGATACATATATAATAATCTTGACGAAATTTTTATTTGGATTTAAGTAGAAGGAAATATTAGAAACAAATATAAAAACGAAATAAATTAAAACATACCTAACAAAGGTCCCTGATAATGTCAGGGGAATAGGTGGAGGAGTAAAAAAAAAAAAAAAAAAAAAAAAACCTAACCTAACCTAACCTAACCTAACCTAACCTAACCTAACCTAACCTAACCTAACCTAACCTAACCTAACCTAACCTCGAGAGCCGCTCTGGAGACGGTCGCTAACCATAGCTCCCTTCACCCTCTGGCCGTGGAAGCTCGGGACAATCTGCGGTCAGCCTTGGCCCAGGGCAAAGATGTCTCTTTGTACTGGGTTAAGGCGCATGCAGGGCTCCCGGGTAATGAGCGAGCTGACGATCTGGCCAAGGAGGCGGCTATCGCGTCAAAGAGGAAGCCCGACTATGACCAGTGTCCCGTTTCTTATGTTAAGCGGCTAATACGTCAGTCATCCCTGATGGAATGGAATTGTAGGTATCTGGCCGGGGACACTGCGTCCATCACCAAGTTGTTCCTCCCTGACGCGATAACCGCGTACCGATTTGTAAGAAAGGTCAGACCCGCAGGAAAGCTGACGCAGATACTCACCGGCCATGGTGGATTCTCCCAGTACTTGAACCGGTTCAAGTGCAAGGAGAGTCCATCATGCATTTGTGAGCCTGATGCCATTGAAGACGTACCACATATTCTGATAGACTGCCCGGCCTACGGAGTACATAGATTTGAAATAGAGCAAAAACTGGGAGTTAGTATCAGTAGACACAACTTGCAAGAACAACTTATGTGCAAAGAAAACAGCGTTGAGTTTATTAACTACTGCACTCGAATATGTAATATAGTAAATGATAGGAACAAATAGAAATAACTATACCGTTTTGTTATCTTATATATTTATGTATAAATAATAGCAAAAATTGAATGTGTTGGTTTAAAATTTGTGATATTATGGACTAAGATGTGTCAGTAGTAGTTTTAAAAACAGGCGTAAAAAGATAATTCATTGTTGAATTATAATAAACTGTGTTATGAGTACTCCCGAGCCTGAAAAATTACCCACCCGTTTTGTAATTTTTTTTAGTACAGTATAATTGAATTGTAAATTGTTGTAAGTCATTTCCTAGTCATTTATAGTAGTATTAGAAGTATCGTAATCATTTGTCAGTAATTATGGTAATTTGTTTGTAATTTGTGGCAATGTGATAAACATCTGAAAGATAGACAATAGACAATAGACTATTGTCTATTGTCTATTGAAAGATTTGTATTAATATTCATGTGAATGAATAAATTTAAATTATTTGATGAAATGTAATACAATTAAACAATAAAAATCTAGCAATAAGGCCTTACATAAAGAAAGTGTACAAAAGATAAAGTACATAATGAAAACCATTGAAATTCAAATCCTGAAAGAATATTCGGGGAAAAGAGCCAAAAAAAAAAAAAAAAAAAAAAAAAAAAAAAAAAAAAAAAAAAAAAAAAAAAAAAAACCTAACCTAACCTAACCTAACCTAACCTAACCTAACCTAACCTAACCTAACCTAACCTAACCTAACCTAACCTAACCTAACCTAACCTAACCTAACCTAACCTAACCTAACCTAACCTAACCTAACCTAACCTAACCTAACCTAACCTAACCTAACCTAACCTAACCTAACCTAACCTAACCTAACCTAACCTAACCTAACCTAACCTAACCTAACCTAACCTAACCTAACCTAACCTAACCTAACCGATCCCAGCTAGCTGGAAAACTGCGGGACCAGCACTCACTCGAGTGGCTCCGCACGACGTCACAGGAAACCTGAAACAGAAAGCAAAATTAGTACATGTTGTATAACGCAAAAACCCCTGTATATAATTTACAATCTTAATTTGCAATTTGACGTGTAATTCAATACAATTTCATTACAATTTATTACAATTTAATCAACATTTTAATACAATTTCAAATACCTATTAATAACCTTCACCAATCTTTTTCACATAAACTTTTACATATAAATATACATTTTTAATTACGATATAAATATCAAAGCGACTCTTTAACATAATGCTCCGATCACCTATAAAGCCTATCATGGCCACGACGAACACGGACGCAAACACGACGATAACACTGTCCGGGTTCCACGCCGAGGAGGCAGGACCTCCTACTCCAAGCGTCAGGCGCAGCATTGGCGAGTGGGAGACCGGACATCTGGACCACAGCCGACCTAGTATGAGGTCGCCGCCGAGGGAGCTCGCAGCCGCGGGACCACCCAAGCCAGCAGCACGAAGGATGTCTGTAGAACTCACGGTGAGCCCACCAAAACCGCTCGGCACCAAGGCCACGGACAGAGTTTCCGAGGCACGGCACCTTCTAATCAGGGTAAAGCAAAACCTCAAAGCCTCTAAAAACACAAAAAGAGAAATAATAGCCTCGGTTACAGAAGCTGTAGATCGTCTCTATCAACTAATTAAAGAGATGAGCTCTATTAAAAGCCAGGGCGCTGTTCTGCAGCCTCTGAAACCGCAAAGAGAAGAGACGCATGGATCGGAAAACAGAGAGGAGGCGAGAATAAAGGAAAGGAAATGGGAAGAAATGATCGGCAAACACATGGAGCTCATCAAAGAAAATAACGATAGGATGGAGACTTTAAAGGAAGAGCTAAAGAAAAAGACCTACGCAAGTGTGACGGCGGAGACCACTCGGATGCAGGCGCCGGCACGTACGGCACTGCACTCAGTGGTCGTCACCGCCAAGGACGAAACTAAAACCGGAGAAGAAGTTCTAGAGAGCATAAGGAAAGCGGTCAACGCGAAGGAAGGAGGTATTGAGGTAGAGAAAATAAGGAAGGCTAAAGATAGGAAAGTCATAGTTGGGTGCAAAACGGAAGAGGACAGGAGGAAAGTAAAGGAAAGGCTGAACCAAGCAAGAGAGCTTAATGTCGAAGACATTAAGAATAAAGACCCCCTGGTGATTCTCAGAGACGTCCTCCAGCACAATAGCGAGGAAGAAGTCATCAAAGCTCTGAAAACACAAAACAGGGACCTCTTCAGAGAACTACAGGAAGAGGACGATAGAGTGACAATCGCGTACAAAAAACGCACGAGAAATCCGCACACGCATCATATAGTGATGAGGGTCTCCCCGAAGCTATGGCAGCGCATGACCCAAGCCGAGGCAGTCCATATAGACCTGCAGCGGATACGAGTGTCAGACCAGTCACCTCTGGTCCAGTGCTCGCTCTGCCTCGGCTATGGGCACGGCCGGCGCTTTTGCAAGGAAACGCTGGAGAAGTGCAGCCACTGTGGAGGACCTCATCTAAAGGCGCAGTGCATGGATTGGCTCGCCGGCACGACCCCATCCTGCTGCAACTGCATGCACGCCAAGGCCGAGAAAACCGACCACAACGCTTTTAGCCAGGAGTGCATGATCAGGCGGAAGTGGGACGTGCTAGCGAGGACAGCGATAGCATATTGCTAAGGTGGTCCCAACTGCAATCCCTAGCAACACGAGGTTGTATACATTGGCTCAAGCAAACCTACGAAGGATGAAACAGGCGACCGACGAACTCATGCTCGAGGCCTACACTAGGAAAATGTCTCTAGCCCTGCTCCAGGAGCCCTACGTCGGAGGGATAGGACGAGTAAAAGACTACAGAGGGGCAAGGATTTTCCAATGTACGAAATCAGGGGACGGTCCAGTCAAAGCAGCCATTGCAGTCTTCGATCCCGATCTGGACGTCATTCAATGCCCTGAGTTTACCACACCCAACATCGCGGTGGTAAAAATCAGAACAAGTGCATGGGAAATCACAGTAGCTTCTTTTTACTTCGAACCATGCCCGGCACCGATAGAGCCATACTTGGAGCAACTGAGCAAGATAAAGAAACGTTTTCGCCGTGGCCTAATAATGGGAGGAGACACAAACGCCAAAAATCCCTGGTGGGGAAGCCCAACAGTGAACAACAGAGGGGAGGACATGGCAGGAGCTCTCGAAGATATGGACATGCAGGTACTCAACAGCGGCACCATCCCCACATACTTTGATGTAAGAGGCGGTAAAGTCTACAGCAGCTTTGTAGACGTAACGGCCTGCACCACGGACCTGCTAAACCTGGTCCAAGACTGGAGCATAGACGAGGGCATGACAAGTTCAGACCACAACACCATAATTTTTAAATTAAGGCAAGTAAAATCAATTGGAATAAAAGTCAGCAGAACAACTAGAGTTTATAATAGCAGAAAAGCAAACTGGCAAAAATTTCATGAGAAATTGACCCAGTTGCTACAAGAAAATAAATTCAATAGTTCAGAGTTAGATAAAATAAACAATAAAGTAGATCTAGAAGCAAATATAAATTCATACACAAATGTAATAATCGAGGCTTGCAACTTAAGCATACCAAAAATTAAAATCAAAAATAAAGTCAACTTACCGTGGTGGTCCGAAGAACTCGCCATCCTGAAGAAAGATGTCGCCACCAGAAAACGTAGAGTACGTTGTGCAGCGCCAGTCCGCAGGGAGATGGTTGTCCTGGAATACCTGAAAGCAAAGAAAAATTATGAGGAAGAGGCAAAAAATGCTCAGACAAGGAGTTGGAAGGGATTCTGTGAAAAACAGGATAAGGAAGGGGTCTGGGAAGGTATTTATAGGGTGATAGGTAGAACAGCAAAGCGTTCAGAGGATCTGCCTCTAGTAAAAGAAGGCTTAGTACTGGGCCAGAAGGAATCCGCCGTTCTGTTGGCAAACACTTTTTACCCGGAGGACGACACAGATAATGAGGCCGCTGAACACAGGCGAGTCAGGGAAATCGCTGAACAAGTGAACAGAATGGAGCATGATGAAACCCATGACCCACTGTTCACCACTGGTGAACTTATGACCGCCGTAAGCGGTTTCAATCCGAAGAAAGCCCCGGGAGGAGATGGTCTGACTGCCGACATTTGCAAGAGCGCTATCGAACAAGATCCGGAGATTTTCCTAGCACTGGCAAACAAGTGTCTATCATTGGGCTGCTTCCCAGAAGCTTGGAAAGTAGCTACTGTAGTGATACTACGAAAGCCTGGGAAAGCAGAATACACGAACCCAAAATCGTACAGACCTATAGGACTGTTGCCGGTGCTGGGAAAGGTATTCGAAAAACTTGTGATAAGCAGAGTCAAGTGGCATATCATCCCAAGGCTAAGTACTCGCCAATATGGCTTCATGCCACAGCGCAGCACCGAAGACTCCCTCTATGACCTGCTAGGATACATTCGATCCAAACTAGATCAGAAAAAACTGGTTATAATGATATCGCTTGACATAGAGGGGGCCTTCGATAGCGCGTGGTGGCCCGCCATAAGAGTAAGGCTTGCTCAGGAAAAATGCCCGATTAACTTGAGAAGAGTGATCGATGACTATCTGCATAACAGAACTGTCAAAGTGAGGTATGCAGGAGAAGAGGTGACCAAGGCCACCAATAAAGGATGCGTCCAGGGGTCTATTGGGGGCCCGATCTTGTGGAACCTCTTACTCGATCCCTTACTTAAAGGCTTGGAGAGGCGGGGTGATTACTGTCAGGCCTTTGCAGACGACGTGGTATTGGTTTTCGACGGAGACACCGCGCTGGAGGTCCAGCAACGTGCAAACGATGCGCTCGCCTATGTTGATAGCTGGGGGATCAAAAACAAGCTCAAATTTGCACCGCAAAAAACGAATGCAATGATTTTAACGCGGAAGCTCAAATTTGATATCCCTGTTCTCAGCATGGGCGGCGTAAACATCGACATGTCAGCTGAAATCAAGATGTTAGGGTTGACTATTGACAACAAGCTGACATTTAACAGCCACGCTTCATATATATGTAAGAAGGCACTAAATGTGTATAAGCAGTTGTCAAAAGCAGCCCGAGTCAGCTGGGGCCTCCACCCGGAGGTTATACGCACCATATACACCGCCGTTGTAGAGCCGATAGTCATGTACGCCGCCAGTGCCTGGGCACCTGCAACCAAGAAACTGGGCATACAAAAACAGCTCAATACAGTCCAGAGAGGCTTCGCACAGAAACTGTGTAAAGCATACCGCACCGTCTCGCTAAATTCCGCTCTAGTGCTGAGTGGTCTGCTCCCCCTTGACCTAAGAATACAAGAGGCAGCTGCTCTGTATGAAACGAGGAGGGGCAGACCGCCGGCACTACTTGCGGACAGAGCAATAGAGAGAAAGACGGCATACGCTGACATTCCCCACCCGGCCGAACAAATAAGACTGGAATTCACATGCCTGGCAGACCAAAACCAAGTGGATACATACGGAAACCAAGATGTTCGTATATTCACGGACGGCAGTAAAATAGACGGGAAGGTAGGAGCGGCACTGTCTCTGTGGACCAGAGCCGCTGAAACCAGAAACTATAAGTTGAAACTGCCGTCCTACGGCACGGTCTACCAGGCCGAATTGCTGGCGATTTGCAAGGCAACAAGGGAGATCTTGAATCGCTCTGAGATCAGCTACGGGATCTTTAGCGATTCAAGATCATCCTTGGAATCCGTAGTAAACCCCCACTCCCTACACCCGCTGGCTTCAGAAACGCGAATTAATTTAGAAAACTGTAGAAACCAAAACAAACAGGTAGAATTGTTTTGGATTAAAGCGCACGCGGGACTGGCCGGAAACGAAAGAGCGGATGAGCTAGCCAAATTTGCAGCCCAAAAACTTAAAACAAAGCCAGACTACGACTTGGTCCCGATTTCATTCGTCAAGCGTCAAATCCGACTGGGCACGCTTGACGAATGGAACCGTAGATATAAATCAGGCGAAACAGCATGTACTACTAGAGTTTTCTTTCCGGACGCAATTCGATCGTACAAACTTGTGAGAAAAATAGAACCCAAGGGGCTAGTGACACAAATTATGACGGGGCATGGTGGGTTCTCCCAATACTTGCATCGTTTCAAGTTAAAGGATAACCCATCATGCTCCTGCGAGCCAAATAAAGATGAAACGCCTATACACGTCATCACAGAGTGTCCAGTTTTTGGTAAGGAGAGGCACGAAATTGAGCAAGAAATTGGATACAATTTAACAAATGACAACTTATGTGAAATAATAAGCAATAGAGATAGTTGTGAGCGATTTCTGGAATACTGTGTAAAAATATGTACCAGGGTAATAAAAATGAATAAATAGATAATTAAAATACATATGAATCCATATATTTGCAATATGTGGATATAAGCATAGTTTCTAAGACATTTGTTAAAATAAAAACGATAAAATATGTACATAGTAATAAAATAGACTAAGAATTATTGTAAATAGGTAATAAAAAGTCAAGGTTGCAAACCCCTGATTACGTTAGGGACCTAGCTCGCGGGCCTGGCCACACTGCGCCAGGACAGGAAAAAAAAAAAAAAAAAAAAAAAAAAAAAAAAAAAAAAAACCTAACCTAACCTAACCTAACCTAACCTAACCTAACCTAACCTAACCTAACCTAACCTAACCTAACCTAACCTAACCTAACCTAACCTAACCTTTTTTTTTTTTTTTTTTTTACGTTGGGAAATGCACTTACGCATACCCTCCTGCCAGGGCGCAGGAGGGTTATGTCGGACTCGATGCCAGAGTGAGACTCGATGGCACCCCTACCGACTAAAAACCCAACGGTGTTCCCACACTGCGCCTATTGTCGAGGTCACGGGTACGCTCTCGCATTCATCCGCGACCTCGACGGCGCCGCCCTTTCGGGCCCACCACGGGGAGCCGAAGCTCCTCCCGCACCGATGACGATGTGTCCGAACACCCAGACACATCGTGCATCCACCTCGGAGGCCATGCCAGCGAGATGGGCGTCGGACGGCCCTACGTCCGAACGCCCTGGCCTCCATGCGGCGGGTCAGTTGAGTGGCCCCGCCGCCTGCCACTTCGGCCGTTGGGGATGGGGAGCTCTGGCCCCTCTGGCCTGTCCCCATCCCGCAGCCCCACCACAACACACCCGGTGGGTGCCCCCTCAAGGAAAGCCCTTGATGAGGCCACCACCCGGTTGTCCCTCCTCACTCTCCACTGTGCCCTCTGCTGATCAGAGGGACACGCGGAGAGCCCTCACGTCCGGACCAGGTCCGGACCCTCAGTAAGGGCCCAGCCACCACCGTGGCCCTTGGGAATGGAGAGCTCTGGCCCCTCTGGCCTGTCTCCATCCCTCAGGCTCGTGCAGTGGCCTAGCCCCCACCACTGTGGCCGCTTTCGCGGCCCCACCTCGGGTACCTCTTCGCTTCACCGTGGTCCCCCGCCCACGGCTACTAAGCCCCCCCGCCCCGACAAGGCGGGTACCCCCGGGGGGGAACCTAACCTAACCTAACCTAACCTTTTTTTTTTTTTTTTTTTTTTTTTTTTTTTTTTTTTTTTTTGTCGCAGGAAAATGCTTGATGCATACCACGGCCCCGGGGGGGGCAAGTGGTTATGTGGGACTCTCCGCCAGAAGGGCGGCCTACCCACTAAAAACCTGCGGTGTTCCTCGGGTCGCCTTGCGCCGGGGCTACGGGATCGCGCTAGCATTCAACCGCGGCCCCGGCAGCGATGGTCCGGGCGGACCCCCTCTCATGGAGCCTACGCTCCCCTCTCGATGGCGATGTGCCGGAACACCTGACACATCACCCATCCACGGAACTTCTAAGTTGGGCGTCGGGTCCCCCCGAACCCGGCGCCCAAAGTTCCCGCCCGCTGGGGACCGGAGAGGACCACGAGTGGCCGTCGCCGGTGCCCAGCCGACACTAACACCTACGACTCCATCCGCGCTTGCGCCACACCAGCGCGCGCGGACGGAGTCGCTGTGGACCGCGGTGCGGCCCTGGCCTTCCGCTTGGAAGGAGGGGCGCAGCTTCCGCCACCAATGCGGTGCCCAGCCGGTTTGCCCGCTGCTGCGCAAACTACGCAGTGCGGCCCAGCCGAGCACTCGCCCGCCTTATGGCCAGGTTGGCCACACCGGTAGCAGAGTCTGCTCCGGTCCACATCCCCCTTGCACTGTTCCCGGACGTGCCCCACCTCGAGGCACCGGAAACAGCGCAAAGGCCGCGGTGTTAGTGCCCTCACTTGGGCCGACACCCATCCGATTAGTAGCCGAGGGCTACTCGCAACCTTTTTAGCCGCAGACACCGGGCAGCGCACAAAGGCTGCGCCCAGGCCCACGGCGTTGCGGCGGATCTGCGCGACCTTGACCTCGTCAGGACGGCATGCCCCGACTCGGCCTATCGCCTCCGCCACTTCCGCCTCCGTGATAGAATCATCCAGGCCGGCTACACGCAGCTCCGCGCATTTCACCGGCCTGGTGACTCGCAGCACGTCCTCAGCGAAAAGCTCCCGGAGCTTATCCGCCAAGGCGTCCGCCTTCAAACCACAGTCCTCGCCAGAGACCTCGAGCATTCGGGCTCCCGTCACCGCCTGTCGGAACCCGAGCGCCGTCGTGATCCCCAGCGAGGCCAGGTTTATCCTCATCTTCACCACCGTCAGTGCCTTAACGTAGGTGAGGCCCTCCTCTGCACCCTTCGGCTGGATCGTCAGAACGATCGCTGCCGATTTCGGGGCGCGGAGTCTAGGTTGCCCCACCGTTTCGCGTCCGACTCTAGCAGGTTTGCGCTGCCGTGCGGCCCCCGCCTGGGACTGAGTCCCTTGCGAAGGTTCCGGTGTCGCAGCGGGCCTGCCCTTCTTGCCCCTTTTGGCCACCTCCACCCAGCTCACGCCGGGTTGGACTTTGGCCAATTGGGGCCTGTCTCCTCCAGGTTTTGTGGCCGCAGGCTTCTTGCCTTTGGCCGCTGCGTCACGTCCGGTGTTGTCCCTTGCCCTCTTTCTACCCCCGAGGGTAACAGAGGGCAGGGACTGGGTCAACTCTAAGACCGCAGGCATGCCCGACGGGCCGGGCTGCGGCTCCGGAGTCTTATAGACTGCGACGGAAGCCTTTGGCGCCGTGGGCTTCCTGCGGTCGGCAGTAGTCGGATGACGGGCACCTGGATGGGGCGGGAGAGACTTCTCCGTAGCCCCGACCAGCTCACCCGACAATCCACCGATTTCCTGCATCCTCTTTCTGGTCGCCGCGTCAACCGCAGGTCCCGGCGTCCCAGCCCTGCCTTGCGAGGATCGCTTGGAGGGCGGGGCCGCAGGGACGGCAGCGCGCGCCTGCAGCATGTCTCGCCGGAGCTCAACGATCTCCTGTCGGAGCTCTCGGACCTCATCCCGCAGGCGCGCATTCGCGGCGTTCAACCTCCTCGTTTCCTCCGAAGAGGAACGACCCTGGAGGGCCTCCACTGCCTCCCTAATGGAGGCGGCTGCGTCCTTAAGGGCACGAACAAACGTGCCCTTAAGGTTGCCCGACTTCGTGGCCACCAACTCGATGGTTGCCACGGAGTCGAGCACCCTCCTACCCAAGTCGGTGGCGAGTGCCCCATCACACTCCTCCACCGACGACTCGGAGAGTCGGGTCACCGGCACCCGAGGGGAGCGCCGAGACCGGTTCTCCTCGGCGAGCTCTTGCTCAGCCTGGAGCTCCATCTCGGCCCTCCTTGCGGCCACCAGTTCCGCCTTAGCGCGGGCGAGGCCGACGTACTGCCCAGTGGTGGGCGGCCGACCTCTGCCCCGCTTCTCCCCAACAACCGCGACTTTCGGCACGGGAGCACCATCCGACCCTCTGTCGGAGCTCCCGTCGTCGCCGCTGTCGCCCTCCATCACGCGCCCGCCGCGCTTCCGCTCTGAGGATCGCGATCCCACGGACATCAGACTTGCTGACGAATCATCGTCAGAGTCGACGTCCGAGAGATCGGGATCCTCCCTCTCCTTCTCTTCACTCCGCAGACCATAATGGCCCCCCCCAGAATACGAATGGGGGCCGCGCGCCGCCTCTGCGACACGGAGGGATTCCCGGCGAACCGGACCCTCCTGGGTAGGTTTTTTGTTATTGTCTGCCATCATGTTTTTTTGTTTTCCCCTGTTCCCCCCCATTGGGTGGGCCTAGCGGCCGGCTTCCCGCCGACCATGCCCGGTTCGCGAACTCGGAGTCGTGACTTATAAACAAGCCACGGCTCCGAACTCCCGCTCCGGACACTCCCCTCAGCGACCCACAAACCTTGAGATTTGGTATCTTCCCGTCGCGCCTACCCGCACACATCAAAAGGACGTCCACGTGCAGTCGCGACGGGAAGAGATCTCTTGCCACCTACCGGGCAACTCCCGCCTCAACGTCCGAAAACGGACCCCGGCCCATCAGCCGAGTCCTCTCTGAAGAGAAGACCACGCGAGGGCCCCCCTGTCCGGGCAAACTTGCCACCGGACCGCCCAGCCTCCTGCCGAGCCCATCCCCATCTTCTGCGGTCGCTCCCAATAAAAGCTTGGGGGCGCACGCAGAAGTTCCCCACCCCAGTCCGAACTTTAGCCACGGCCAACAAGATCCCCGGTAAGGAGAAGTTGTTGACCGTGCCCAGAGTGCACCCGCCCAACCAGTACCATCCCCCCGGATTACGAATTCGCGAAGGATAATACTGGCTGAGCTTCGAGGAGGTAGTTCGGCACCGCACTCCAACCTTTTTTTTTTTTTTTTTTTTTTGTCGCAGGAAAATGCTTGATGCATACCACGGCCCTGGGGGGGGCAAGTGGTTATGTGGGACTCTCCGCCAGAAGGGCGGCCTACCCACTAAAAACCTGCGGTGTTCCTCGGGTCGCCTTGCGCCGGGGCTACGGGGTCGCGCTAGCATTCAACCGCGGCCCCGGCAGCGATGGTCCGGGCGGACCCCCTCTCATGGAGCCTACGCTCCCCTCTCGATGGCGATGTGTCGGAACACCTGACACATCACCCATCCACGGAACTTCTAAGCTGGGCGTCGGGTCCCCCCGAACCCGGCGCCCAGAGTTCCTGCCCGCTGGGGACTGGAGAGGACCACGAGTGGTCGTCGCCGGTGCCCAGCCGACACCAACACCTACGACTCCATCCGCGCTTGCGCCACACTAGCGCGCGCAGGTGGAGTCGCTGTGGACCGCGGTGCGGCCCTGGCCTTCCTCTTGGAAGGCGGGGCGCAGCTGCTGCCACCAATACGGTGCCCGGCCGGTTTGCCCGCTGCTGCGCAAATAGCGCAGTGCGGCCCAGCCGAGCACTCGCCCGCCTTGTGACCAGGTTGGCCACACCTGAAGCAGAGTCTGCTTCGGTCCACATCCCCCTTGCACTGTTCCCGGACGTGCCCCACCTCGAGACACCGGAAACAACGCAAGGGTCTTGGTGTTAGTGACCTTACTTGGGCCGACACCCATCCAATAAGGAGCCGAGGGCTCGCCGTCACCTTTTTCGCCGCGGACACCGGGCAGCGCATAAAGGCTGCGCCCAGGCCCACGGCGTTGCGGCGGATCTGCGCGACATGCACTTCGTCGGGGCGACATGCCCCGACTCGTGCTATCGCCTCCGCCACCTCTCCCTCCGTGACTGAGTCGTCCAGGCCGGCTACACGCAGCTCCGCGCATTTCACCGGCCTGGTGACCCGCAGCACGTCCTCGGCGAAAAGCTCCCGGAGCTTCTCCGCCAGTGCGTCCGCCTTCTGACCGTTGTCCTCGCCAGACACCTCCAGCATTCGGGCTCCCGTCACCGCCTGTCGGAACCCGAGCGCCGTCGTGATGCCCAGCGAGGCAAGGTCGACCCTCTGTCGAGCCACAGTCAGGGCTTTCACGTAGGTGAGGCCCTCCTCCGCACCCTTCGGCTGAATCGTCAGAACGATTGCCGACGATTTAGGGGCGCGGAGTCTAGGTTGCCCCACCCGTACTTGACCAGCTTCGGCAGGCTTGCGCTGCCGTGTGGCTCCCGCCTGGGACTGGGTCCCTTGCGAAGGAGCCGGTGTCGCAGCAGGCCTGCCCTTCTTGCCCCGCTTAGCCACCTCCACCCAGCTCACGCCGGGTTGGACCTTGGCCAATTGGGGCCTGTTTCCTCCTGATTTGGCAGCCGCAGGCCTCCTGCCTTGGGCCACCATGTCCCGTCCGGTAGTGTCCCTTGCCCTCTTTCTACCCCCGAGGGTAACGGAGGGAAGGGACTGGGTCGTGTCAATGACCGCGGGCATGCCCGACGGGCCAGGTTGCGGCTCCGGAGTCAAGTTGACTACAACGGAAGCCTTCGGCGCCGTGGGCTTCCCGCGGTCAGAAGCAGTCGGGGGGCGGGTGCGCGGCCGGGGCGGAAGAGGCTTCTCCAAGGCCCCAACCGGCTCACCCGTCAACCTTCCGATTTGCTGCATCCTTTCTTTGGTCGCCGCGTCGACCGCAAGTCCCGGCGTCCCAGCCCTGCCTTGCGAAGATCGCTCGGGGGGCTGGGCTGCAGGGATGGCAGCGCGCGCCTGCAGCATTTCTCTCCGGAGCTCAACAATGTCCTGTCGGAGCTCACGGACCTCCTCTTGCAGGCGCGCGTTGGCGGCCTGCAGCCTCCTCGTCTCCTCCGTAGAGGAACGACTTTGGAGGGCCTGCACAGCCTCCCTGATGGAGGCAGCCGATTCCTTAAGGACACGAACGAACGTGCCCTTAAGGTTTCCGGATTTCGTGGCCACATACTCTATGGTGGCCACGCATTCGAGGACCCTCTTCCCTAAGTCGGTGGCGAGTGCCCCATCGCACTCTTCCACCGACGACTCGGAGAGTCGGGTCACCGTCACCCGAGGGGAGCGCCGAGACCGGATCTCCTCGGCGAGCTCTTGCTCAGCCTGGAGCTCCATCTCGGCCCTCCTCGCGGCTACCAGTTCCGCCTTAGCGCGGGCGAGGCCAACATACTGCCCAGTGGTGGGCGGCCGACCTCTGCCCCGCTTTTCCCCCTTCACCGCGACCTTCGGCACGGGAGCACCGTCCGACCCTCTGTCGCTGGAGCTCCCGCCATCGCCGCTGTCGCCCTCTTCCGAGCGCCCACCGCGCTTCCTCTCAGAGGATCGCGATCCCACGGACATAAGACTTGCTGACGAGTCGTCGTCAGAGTCAAAGTCCGCGGGATCGGGACCCTCCCTCTCCCTCTCACCTCTCACTCTCCTCTCTCCCGACCTAAGATGATACTGGCCCCCCCCAGAATACGATTGGGGGCCGCGTGCCGCCCCTGCGGCACGGAGGGATTCCCGGTTGCCCGGACCCTCCTGGGTAGGTATTTCGTAATCATCCTTTTCCATGTTTTTCTTATTCCCCTTATCCCCCCCTTTGGGTGGGCCTAGCGGCCGACTTCCCGTCGACCATGCCCGGTTCGCGAGGTCGGAGTCGTGTCTTATAAACAAGCCACGGCTCCGAACTCCCGCTCCGAACACTCCCCTCAGCGACCCACAGACCTTGAGACTTGGTATCCTCCCGTCGCGACTACCCGCACACATCAAAAGGACGTCCACGTGCAGTCGCGGCGGGAGGAGATCTCCTGCCACCTACCGGGCAACTCCCACTTCAACGTCCGAAAACGGACCCCGGCCCATCAGCTGAGTCGTCTCCGAAGAGAAGACCACGCGAGGGCCCCCCTGTCCGGGCAAACTTGCCACCGGACCGCCCAGCCTCCTGCCGAGCCCAACCCCATCTTCTGCGCTCGCTCCCAATAAAAGCTTGGGGGCGCACGCAGAAGTTCCCCACCCCAGTCCGAACTTTAGCCACGGCCAACAAGATCCCCGGTAAGGAGAAGTTGTTGACCGTGCCCAGAGTGCACCCGCCCAACCAGTACCATCCCCCCGGATTACGAATTCGCGAAGGATAATACTGGCTGAGCTTCGAGGAGGTAGTTCGGCACCGCACTCCACCGCACTCCAACCTAACCTAACCTAACCTAACCTTTTTTTTTTTTTTTTTTTTTTTAACGTTGGGAAATGCATTTACGCATATCCTCCCGCCGGGGCGGCAGGAGGGTTATGTCGGGCTCGGCACCAGAGTGGCACCACTACCGACTAAAAACCCAACGGTGTTCCATCACTGCGCCTTGCGCCGAGGCCACGGGTACGCTCTCGCATTCGTCCGCGACCTCGACAGCGCTGCCCTTTCGGGCCCACCACGGGGAGCCGAAGCTCCTCCCGCACCGATGACGATGTGTCGGAACACCAGACACATCGTGCATCCACCTCGGAGGCCATGCCAGCGAGATGGGCGCCGGACGGCCCCACGTCCAACGCCCTGGCCTCCATGCGGCGGGTCAGGTGAGTGGCCCCGCCGCCTGCCACTTCGGCCGCTGGGAATGGGGAGCTCTGGCCCCTCTGGCCTGTCCCCATCCCGCAGCCCCACCACGACACACCCGGTGGGTGCCCCCTCAAGGAAAGCCCTTGATGAAGCCTCCACCCGGCCGTCCCTCCTCGCTCTCCACTGTGCACTCTGCTGATCAGAGGGACACGCGGAGAGCCCTCACGTCCGGACCAGGTCTGGACCCTCAGTAAGGGCCCAACCTAACCTAACCTAACCTAACCTAACCTAACCTAACCTAACCTAACCTAACCTAACCTAACCTAACCTAACCTAACCTAACCTTTTTTTTTTTTTTTTTTTTTTTTTTTTTTTTTTTTTTTTTTTTGTCGCAGGAAAATGCTTGATGCATACCACGGCCCCGGGGGGGGCAAGTGGTTATGTGGGACTCTCCGCCAGAAGGGCGGCCTACCCACTAAAAACCTGCGGTGTTCCTCGGGTCGCCTTGCGCCGGGGCTACGGGGTCGCGCTAGCATTCAACCGCGGCCCCGGCAGCGATGGTCCGGGCGGACCCCCTCTCATGGAGCCTGCGCTCCCCTCTCGATGGCGATGTGTCGGAACACCTGACACATCACCCATCCACGGAACTTCTAAGTTGGGCGTCGGGTCCCCCCGAACCCGGCGCCCAAAGTTCCCGCCCGCTGGGGACTGGAGAGGACCACGAGTGGTCGTCGCCGGTGCCCAGCCGACACTAACACCTACGACTCCATCCGCGCCTGCGCCACACCAGCGCGCGCGGGTGGAGTCGCTGTGGACCGCGGTGCGGCCCTGGCCTTCCGCTTGGAAGGAGGGGCGCAGCTGCCGCCACCAATACGGTGCCCGGCCGGTTTGCCCGCTGCTGCGCAAACTGCGCAGTGCGGCCCAGCCGAGCACTCGCCCGCCTTATGGCCAGGTTGGCCACACCGGAAGCAGAGTCTGCTCCGGTCCACATCCCCCTTGCACTGTTCCCGGACGTGCCCCACCTCGAGGCACCGGAAACAGCGCAAAGGCCGCGGTGTTAGTGCCCTCACTTGGGCCGACACCCATCCAATGATGAGCCGTGTGCTCGCCGTCACCTTTTTCGCCGCGGACACCGGGCAGCGCACAAAGGCTGCGCCCAGGCCCACGGCGTTGCGGCGGATCTGCGCGACATGCACTTCGTCGGGGCGACATGCCCCGACTCGTGCTATCGCCTCCGCCACCTCTCCCTCCGTGACTGAGTCGTCCAGGCCGGCTACACGCAGCTCCGCGCATTTCACCGGCCTGGTGACCCGCAGCACGTCCTCGGCGAAAAGCTCCCGGAGCTTCTCCGCCAGTGCGTCCGCCTTCTGACCGTTGTCCTCGCCAGACACCTCCAGCATTCGGGCTCCCGTCACCGCCTGTCGGAACCCGAGCGCCGTCGTGATGCCCAGCGAGGCAAGGTCGACCCTCTGTCGAGCCACAGTCAGGGCTTTCACGTAGGTGAGGCCCTCCTCCGCACCCTTCGGCTGAATCGTCAGAACGATTGCCGACGATTTCGGGGCGCGGAGTCTAGGTTGCCCCACCTTTTCGCGTCCATCTTTGGCAGGCTTTCGCTGCCGTGCGGCCCCTGCCTGGGACTGAGTCCCTTGCGAAGGAGCCGGTGTCGCAGCGGGCCTGCCCTTCTTGCCCCTTTTGGCCACCTCCACCCAGCTCACGCCGGGTTGGACTTTGGCCAATTGGGGCCGAGTACCTCCTGTTTTAGCGGCCGCAGGCTTCTTGCCTGGGGCCACTCTGTCTCGTCCGGTTGTGTCCCTTGCCCTCTTTTTACCCTGGAGGGTAACAGGGGGAAGGGACTTGGTCTTATCTAAGACCGCAAGCATGCCCGACGGGCCGGGTTGCGGCTCCGGAGTCATACTGACTACGACGGAAGCCTTCGGCGCCGTGGGCTTCCTGCGGTCGGCAGCAGGTCCCGGCATCCCACTCCCATCGAGCGAGTATCGCTCGGAGGGCCGGGACGCGGGGATGGCAGCGCGCGCCTGCAGCATGTCTCGGCGGAGCTCGACGATCTCTTGTCGGAGCTCACGTACCTCATCCCGCAGGCGCGCATTTGCAGCGTGCAGCCTCCTTGTCTCCTCCGTAGAGGAACGACTCTGGAGAGCCCCCACTGCCTCCCTAATGGAGGCGGCTGCATCTTTAAGGGCACGAACAAACGTGCCCTTAAGGTTGCCGGATTTTGTGGCCACCAATTCAATGGTGGACACGGACTCCAGCACCCGCTTGCCCAAGTCGGTGGCGAGGGCTCCGTCGCACTCCTCCACCGGCTCAGGCTCCGACGACGACTCAGAGAGTCGGGTCACCAGCACCCGAGGGGAGCGCCGAGCCCGGATCTCCTCGGCGAGCTCTTGCTCAGCCCGGAGCTCCATCTCGGCCCTCCTCGCGGCCACCAGTTCCGCCTTAGCACGGGCGAGGCCGACATACTGCCCAGTGGTGGGCGGCCGACCTCTGCCCCGCCTCTCTCCCTGAGCTGCAACTTTCGGCACGGGAGCACCGTCCGACCCTCTGTCGGAGCTCCCGTCGTCGCCGCTGTCGCCCGCCATCACGCGCCCGCCGCGCTTCCGCTCTGAGGATCGCGATCCCACGGACATCAGACTTGCTGACGAGTCATCGTCAGAGTCGACGTCCGAGAGATCGGGATCCTCCCTCTCCTCCTTTCTCCTCAGATGCAAAGGGCCCCCCCCAGAAAACGATTGGGGGCCGCGTGCCGCCTCTGCGACACGGAGGGACTCCCGGCGAACCGGACCCTCCTGGGTAGGTCTTTTCTTTTCATCTGTGTCCATATTTTATTTCCCCGTTTTCCCCCCCATTGGGTGGGCCTAACGGCCGGCATCCCGCCGACCATGCCCGGTTCGCGAGCTCGGAGTCGTGACTTATAAACAAGCCACAGCTCCGAACTCCCACTCCGGACACTCCCCTCGGCGACCCACAAACCTTGAGATTTGGTATCTTCCCGTCGCGACTACCCGCACACATCAAAAGGACGTCCACGTGCAGTCGCGGCGGGAAGAGATCTCCTGCCCTCTACTGGGCAACTCCCGCACCACTTCGTCCGAGGACAAACCCCAGCCCATCAGCCGAGTCCTCTCCGAAGAGAGAACCACGCGAGGGCCCCCCTGTCCGAGCAAACTTGCCACCGGACCGCCCAGCCTCCTGCCGAGCCCATCCCCATCTTCTGCGGTCGCTCCCAATAAAAGCTTGGGGGCGCACGCAGAAGTTCCCCACCCCAGTCCGAACTTTAGCCACGGCCAACAAGATCCCCGGTAAGGAGAAGTTGTTGACCGTGCCTAGAGTGCACCCGCCCAACCAGTACCATCCCCCCGGATTACGAATTCGCGAAGGATAATACTGGCTGAGCTTCGAGGAGGTAGTTCGGCACCGCACTCCAACCTAACCTAACCTAACCTTTTTTTTTTTTTTTTTTTTTTTTTTTTTTTTACGTTGGGAAATGCACTTACGCATACCCTCCTGCCAGGGCGCAGGAGGGTTATGTCGGACTCGATGCCAGAGTGAGACTCGATGGCACCCCTACCGACTAAAAACCCAACGGTGTTCCCACACTGCGCCTATTGTCGAGGTCACGGGTACGCTCTCGCATTCATCCGCGACCTCGACGGCGCCGCCCTTTCGGGCCCACCACGGGGAGCCGAAGCTCCTCCCGCACCGATGACGATGTGTCCGAACACCCAGACACATCGTGCATCCACCTCGGAGGCCATGCCAGCGAGATGGGCGCCGGACGGCCCTACGTCCGAACGCCCTGGCCTCCATGCGGCGGGTCAGGTGAGTGGCCCCGCCGCCTGCCACTTCGGCCGTTGGGGATGGGGAGCTCTGGCCCCTCTGGCCTGTCCCCATCCCGCAGCCCCACCACAACACACCCGGTGGGTGCCCCCTCAAGGAAAGCCCTTGATGAGGCCACCACCTGGCCGTCCCTCCTCGCTCTGCACTGTGCCCTCTGCTGATCAGAGGGACACGCGGAGAGCTCTCATGTCCGGACCAGGTCCGGACCCTCAGTAAGGGTCCAGCCACTACCGTGGCCCTTGGGAATGGAGAGCTCTGGCCCCTCTGGCCTGTCTCCATCCCTCAGGCTCGTGCAGTGGCCTAGCCCCCACCACTGTGGCCGCTTTCGCGGCCCCACCTCGGGTACCTCTTAGCTTCACCGTGGGGACACTTCCCACGGCTACTAAGCCCCCCCGCCCCGACAAGGCGGGTACCCCACGGGGGGGAACCTAACCTAACCTAACCTAACCTAACCTAACCTAACCTTTTTTTTTTTTTTTTTTTTTTTTTTTTATCGTTGGGAAATGCTTTTACGCATACCCTCCCGCCGGGGCGGCAGGAGGGTTATGTCGGGCTCGGCACCAGAGTGGCACCACTACCGACTAAAAACCCAACGGTGTTCCATCACTGCGCCTTGCGCCGAGGCCACGGGTACGCTCTCGCATTCGTCCGCGACCTCGACAGCGCTGCCCTTTCGGGCCCACCACGGGGAGCCGAAGCTCCTCCCGCACCGATGACGATGTGTCGGAACACCAGACACATCGTGCGTCCACCTCGGAGGCCATGCCAGCGAGATGGGCGCCGGACGGCCCCACGTCCAACGCCCTGGCCTCCATGCGGCGGGTCAGGTGAGTGGCCCCGCCGCCTGCCACTTCGGCCACTGGGAATGGGGAGCTCCGGCCCGTCTGGCCTGTCCCCACTCCGCAGCCCAACCACGACGCGCATGATGGGAGCCCCATCAAGGTAAGTCCTCGATGAGGCCACCACCCGGCCGCCACTCCTCGCTCTCCACTGTGCCCTCTGCTGATCAGAGGGACACGCGGAGAGCCGGGTACCTGCCTCCTTCCGTCACGACACGCCATAAATGACATGTCGCGACCCACCTCGAGAACAAAACCAGTATTGGCGTCAGACGACCCTATATCTGACGCCAGAAGTCCCCATGCGACGGGTCAGGCAAGTGGCCCCGTCGCCCGCCATTTCGGTCGCAGAGGACAGGAAGAGCGGCGCACCGTGATACCGGCACTCCTCTTCCCCTGCGACCCCACCGCGTCCACCATCTCACGGTGGCAGCCCCGTCGAGGCCGCGGAAGGCAGGGAAAGCGGCGAACCTCACCACCGACAGTCCTCTCCCGCCGCGGCCTCCAGCCTTCAGCTGCGGTATCTCCCATACGACACCGCAGCCCGCCTCAGTTGCGGTGCCGCCCATACAGTACCGCAACCTACTTTGGCCGCTTCAATCAGACTTCCCCGGGTACAATCCCCCCGGATGGCCCGGAGAAGCGGCCCCACCTCGGGTACCTCTTAGCTTCACCATGGCGACCAACCCACGGCTACTAAGCCCCCCCGCCCCGACAAGGCGGGTACCCACGGGGGGGAACCTAACCTAACCTAACCTAACCTAACCTAACCTAACCTAACCTAACCTAACCTAACCTAACCTAACCCGAATATTTGCAAACTTTCAAAAATTCAATTTAGTTGTGTCAGCTTTGCCCGATTGCTACGTGCGATACCTCATCGAGCGTGTCCCGTGGTCTGCCATCCGCCATCTGCAACATAAAGCACACATTAATACAAATAATTTGGACAAACACAAAAACAGGCAAAATTTTACAAAATTTCACTAAAAAAATTAATAACTCCGTAGACCTTCTGCGCAGAATTTTCATTTTATTATTACTGCTATCGGGGGGTGTGCCTGCACCGCGTCCCACCTTCAGAACAGCGAAATTCGAGAAATCCAACCACCCTCCCAGTTGTGTTGACCACAGGATTTGAAATTTTCCATAGGGACGGACAAAATTATTATCAATATTTGATTTTTTTAGGATAACTTGCGAGTATTGTTCCCTCGCTCAAAAAAGGCATTTGGGCAAAATTTTGGATTATTTTGACGTATTTTGCGCAAGAAACTAACATTTTACATCCTGACAAAAAATTTACACGTTTACTATTTTCAGCCAGTGACAGAAGAAACATTTAACTATTACATATATTTGTGAATGTATTGACGGTTCGTAAGGGATTTTCTTTCTGACTAACGAGAAACAAGTCATCAAATATTTTATAAAACTTTTACAAACCTTTTATTTATTTTGACATCTGACGTCATGTTCCGAACCCCGGTAAAATGTGATTTGGGTGAAGAACACACCAAAGTTTTAGCAGCTGGATCCGCGACGGTAACAAAGAGCTCCGGACCGCCACGCCCAAATGTCTGTAAGAGCATCGGGGAGTGGGAGTCCGGAGCTTCGAACGCTGGAGTTAGCCCGTCGCTCCAAAACACAAGTCCGTTGGCGAAAGTTTTAAACTCCTCGAGTCCTAGGCCGGTGGTAGGGAGAAGGATGTCCGTAGAAACAGCCGAAAACGCTCTTACTAACCAAAGGCGGAAAACTTACGATAGGTTGGCGGAGGCCAGGGCTTGCGTCGGCACGGCCAAACTGCATTTGTCAAACTCAAGGAACCTTAAGACAATGATCAAGATTGGCGTTAACAAGGCTATAGATCGTCTTTACCAGCTGGTTAAGGAGGCAAATGCAGATAAAGGCAGTTGTGCCGACTCGAGGCCTGGCCTAGCCGAAAAGATCTCTGAAGAAAGAAGGGATGGGGGTACATGTGTTCCGCAGGAGTCCAGTCTGGCTCAGTCGGACGGGATTCTTGTGGAACACATGGAGATGCTTAAGACAAGCATGGCGCAGATGAGGACCCTAAATGAAGCCCTGGAGAGGACGACCTTTGGAGGACACGATAACGTACAAGTTGATAGCATCGACAAGCTTCTGGGCGAAGTGCAAGAACTGCGCCAGGCTACCGAGGAGACGGGAAGGAAGGTTTCTTGCTTGCAAGAAACTGTTCCTTCGTACGCGGAGGTCCTGGCCAGACCGCACTGCACTATAAGTCCCACAAAGCTTCGCCCGAAGCATTCCATAATCGTGTCCTCCGGCAATGAGATGGACACTAGTGACGTGGTGCTTGGCAAAGTCCGAGATGCTCTTGAAGCTAGGACAACCGGGCTCCAGGTCACTAGAGTCCAAAAAGTAAAAAATCAAAAGGTGATCCTCAGTTGCGGCAGTAAAGCAGAGTTATTAAAGGTGACGGAGAGGATTACGACCAAGGACAAGGGCCTCAATGTAGAGGAGGCAAAAAACAAGGACCCCTTGGTCATGATTAGAAACCTCCTCACCTTTAATAAGGACTGCGATATTGTGTCGTCTCTTAGGTCTCAGAACAAGACCGTCCTGGGACACTTAAGAGACGATGATTTTAGGGCCACGGTCAAATACCGAAGAAGAGCCCGGAACCCGCACGAAAACCACGTTGTGCTTCAGGTGTCGCCAAAATTGTGGCAGAGGCTGACGGAGGCTGGGAAAGTTCACATCGACTTGCAGTACTCGGGTCGCACGTGGGTAGTTCTAAAAACAATACGCGTATAAAATCTCTCTTCGTGTTTAATTGTTTTTTATTGTTGTTTATGTTTGAAAGTATATAAATTTTACTCTTAGGGACAGTTTACGTCCTGATTAAAGTGTGTGAGTGTTATAGTGGTCTAATATATCCAATCCAGTGTTTGTTTTGGTTTTCATAATAATATATGACAAGCTTCATTCCTAGTGGACGAACCAGTGCTGCCATCTATCAATATTTCCTGGTATTAGCCTGATACCGACTCCTTAAGTCGTGCCATCACTGCTTTTCACCCCGAACTCTTTTCTTAACTTCGATAATGGCCAAATGCGGAGGTTGCGGTCGCTTCTTATCGTCGGCAGATGGCGTTAAGTGCAGTAACTGCTCAACGATGTTCCACGGAGCCTGTGTTAATATGCCAAGCGGAGCGTCAGCCAAGCCTGACTGGATTTGTCCGGAATGTAAAACTAAGCTTCCGCGGGGAAATAATACTGGCACCCCGATTAAAGGAGTAAGCGATGATTTCGTTCCTTCACCCCGTATAAGCGCCGGTGCTACCAAAGGGGAGGACAAACTGCCCCCGGCGTCTCAATGTATGGATTCTAGCATTGTAATGCCAAAGGAAACAGTGCATAATATGACGCTAGAGCTGGATTTGGCCTCAGAAATGAGGTTGTTTCGTAATGAGTTGCAGGCTATGCGGGCAGAATTACAAGAAATTCGAGGTGAGTTGTGCGCCGAAGTAGTGGAACTTAGACAGGAAGTCAACGAGCTTCAATCTTCCTCTATGATCCAGAAGGAGAAAATTGTTACACTGGAAGATCAAGTTCGAGTCCTCAAACATGCCGTATCCCAACTACAGGAAGATGCCGCTACTCAAGAGCAACGTGCTCTGCAGAACGACATTGAAATATCCGGCATTCCCGAACAGGAGGGTGAGGCAACTCTGCACATAGTGATGGCTGTGGCAAGGAAGCTGGGCTTGGCCTTGGAGGACCGGGATATTGTGAGCGCCAGGAGAGTTGGTGTTAGACGTGAGGCCGGTGGTAATAGCAACGGTGGCGGCGGTAGCGTGGGATTCACGCGGCCCCGCCCCATCGCGGTTAGTTTGCTGCGTCGAGCGCTGCGAGATGACTTACTCAAAAGTGCGCGAGTACGTCGTAAAGTCACCACTGAACAAATCATCGCGCCGCCACACGATCCCGTGCGTTTTTACGTCAACGAGCGTCTTACAAAAGCTAATCGAGTTCTACTGGGTAAGACTAGAGAGGCATCCAAGGTCCAGAATTGGGCTTTCCTGTGGACGAGAGATGGCCGCATATTTGCCAAACGCGATAAAACATCTGCACCTTATAACATCCGTAGCGAAGACGATATAGTGAAGCTTTTTCCTATGCAATGATGTATTTAGCGCTCTTTGTATTATTCCCAGTTCGTCAATTATTACTGTAATTTTGCACGTTTATCGTGATTGTTTTCCAAGAATTATACTAATTGTATTAAGTAACTTTGTGCTACATATAATATTTATGTCATCCAAATTAAATTGTGTACTTTTTACCAGCCGCCGCTATTATAATAGAGTACGACATAACTACTATTTGAGGGCAGTTTGTCTCTACTTACGTGTATCCATGGTTATTTTTTCCTTGAGAATAAATTGGATTAAGAATAAAAGTTATAACGTTGTCACCTTGACCAAAATATATCGTTATATTTTTTACAGAAGCGTATTAGTGTGCGCCAACTGTGTGGTATTTAGGCGAGATAGTATGTCTCCTTGTTTAAGTATGTTCAGTTGTCGCTGTAAATATGATCTCATAATTACTTGTATTTTTATGAAATTGTTCTATATGTGTCTATTTCTATTTTTTTACTATTTATTCGCAAAATCATTAGATGGGTATTTCAGTAATTGTCATGTGGAGCCCGTATATAATTTATCTCATGCTAAATCTTGTTTTTATTATTTTATTTTAACCAGCACTAACTGTTATTTAGTATATTTGCTGTTGCAAATAGATTATAATTTTAACTATAATATTATTAATGGGTAATAGCAAGTTTTTAAAAGTTGGACTCTTCAATGCTGGCTCTTTAGGTACCAAGCATGACGATTTTATAGCCGCTATGCAGAAATATTCAGTAGACCTCATGGCGATTAATGAAACTTGGCTAAAACCTGGGCAAGATGGGCGTGCTCCCGTTGTGCCGGATTACCGATTACGTCATATTTCTCGACCGAGTCATATCCGCCGTGGTCACGGTGGAGGTGTAGGTTTTTACATTAAACGAGGCATAAGTGCCCGGTTATGCTCTCACCCTGTCGCTCCAGATGTGGAACAGATGTGGCTTAAGTTAACAGTTAAATCCACTAAATTAATTATTGGTACTGCTTATCGGCCTCCATGGCTAGATGCGGAGGATTTCTTTGAGTTTTTGACGGACTCTGTGGCTTCTTTCTCTTACTGTGACAATATTATTTTGATGGGTGATTTTAACATCAATGCGCAAGATGTTAATGATCCAAATTATAAAACTTTCCAAAATTTTCTTTCGAACGCTAGGCTAGGACAAGTGGTAGATGAACCGACTCATTTTACAGATCATAGTCAAAAGCTTATTGATGTGGTTTGTACTAACCTCCGTGCTCGTAGTGTGGGTGTGGAGCTTGTTGGTTCGGCTATAGGCCATGCGTTTATTACTTGTGAATTTGGCTTCAAAAAGTCCAAGATACCCCCTAAGTGCATTATTTATAGACCTTTACAAGATATTACTCTGGAAAATTTTACTTCACACTTAGAAACCATCAGATGGGATTTGATTAGCGCCGGCGACAATGTTGATAGTATGGTAAAAGATTTTAATGCGGCACTTTTGTCTCTTTTCAATTTACATGCGCCAATAAAGACGATAACCATAAGAGATAAGCCGTCTCCCTGGCTTACTGACACTGTCAAGCTCATGATGCGTCTTCGTGACGCAGCTCTTGCTCGGTGTCAAAAAACTAAGCTAGACAGCCATAAAGCCTACTACAAGGACTTAAAGAAACAGGTGTCACTTGCGTTGCATGCTGAAAAGGTAGCTTATTTTAATCAACATATAAATAGCAACATTAAGAAGACTACATTGTTGTGGAATAACCTAAAGAAAAAAGTTCTGCCCCCAAGTTCTACTGACATTACGTCACAATTTGACAATCCTAATGCAATTAATGATCATTTCCTGAATATACCCGGTAATTTAGACGTAACTATCTCCACTATGACCTATTTCGAATTTAATAAATTTAGTAATGCCCATGAGTTTTTTTTGAAAACTGTCACTCCTATCACTATATTAAAATATCTTAAACAAATCAAAACTAATGCTTTAGGAGTAGACGGAATTTCACTAGACATGATTAACCTAACGTTACCTCAAAGCCTCGATGCAATCACAGAGATCGTTAACAAATCTCTAATCACTGGAGTGTTTCCTGCACTTTGGAAAACTGCCATAGTGAGACCCATACCAAAAATATCAAATCCTCTTTTATTGAAAGATTTACGTCCGATCAGCCTCCTGCCATGTCTCTCTAAAGTGCTGGAAAAAGTAGTTTGTTGCCAAATAATGGAGTACCTCGAAAGGGAAAATATCTTACCTGATATGCAGTCTGGCTTCAGGAAACTTAGAGGAACCAACACAGCTCTACTGGATGTAACTGATAATATTTTAGCTTCTCAGGATCAAGGCATGGGTACTATTCTAGTACTACTAGATTTTTCGCGTGCTTTTGAGTCTATAAACATTCCTCTACTTTTATCAAAGTTACATTTTTATGGCTTTGATCCTGTTGTCATAGATTGGTTGAACTCCTACCTTAGCAACCGGGCTCAGTTCGTTGAAATTAAAAAATATAACGGTGAGGTGTTACGCTCAATCCTGCGTGACTTGGTTAGGGGTGTACCCCAAGGCTCTATTTTAGGCCCTTTATTATTTATCTTGTACATTGCTGATATAGTTACCTGCATCAGGCACTGTAAATTTCATATATATGCAGATGATATCCAACTATATTTGTCTGTCAAGCCCAGTGATATTCGTGGAGCTGAATTTCAAGTTAACCAGGATCTTGAAAGAGTTCAGGCGTGGGCGTCTGCCAATTCTTTACTGTTGAATGCTAAGAAAACGAAGTTTATGATTCTAGGTTCTAAACACCAAACCCTAAGTATTGCTCTATCAAAACCTATATTAAAGATAGATGGGGAGGTGATTGAGCGGGTCCATGAAGCGCGAAATTTAGGACTAATTTTAGACGAGCAGTTAAAATTTGAACGTCATATCAATGAAATAGTTAGTAACTGCTTTTATCGCCTTAAAATTTTATATAAGATCAGGGACTATATCAGCACTGATCTTCGCATAATGCTGGTAGACTCGCTCGTGCTATCCAAATTTAACTATGTTGACACAGTGTATGGACCGTGCATCTTCCAGAAAACGTCACGTCTCATCCAGAGAGTACAGAACGCTTGTGCTCGTTTTTGCTTTAATGTGCCTCCGCGTAGTCACGTTACTCCTTTTCTTAATAACCAAAATGTTATGAAAATGGAGCACAGGCGCACACTTCATCTAGCCACTTTATTGTTCGGTGTAGTTAAATATCAGTTGCCACCTTATCTGTTCTCAAAGATCAAATGGGCTTCTGACCATAGCCGGACTAAGCCAGTTAGGACCACCTGTAAGCTACTGCTACGAACACCAAGACATGGCTCTGCCGCGTTTCGCGGTAGCTTCAGGTTTAACGCGACGAAATGCTGGAACTCACTGCCACCGCCGATACGGGAGCTTCAGACTAAATTTAATTTTAGGTTGAAGCTCAAGAAGTATTTGCTGGAGTTGCAGAAGTCTGGTAAGTAAGAACTGGGTTCACTTCAGTAGGTACTTCTTGGACTAAAACCCAATCTTTTACAGTTGCTTTTTATTGTTTATTTATTTCTCCAGCAGTAGTATAATTTTTATTCATATTTATTATGTAAAATGAGCCCAATCCCTAGTATTCTTGTCCTTCGCAGCTTTATTACTAACATTTTTCTTTGTCTGTTCCCTATTTATCTACATAAATGTTTATTTCTGTGCCTATTTTTTAACATAATAATTCTTTTACAAATACTATATACGCGTACCTATGTTTATTATATTTTTTTACTACTCTCTTATTATCTTACACACTGTTTTTTCTAGTAGTCCCGTGCGTCTTAAGAAGGTTAGTGCTGAAAACCAGCGCTGCTAAGAAATTAGCAGCATCATGCTGAGCTCTAACCTTTTTTTGTCGCACTGGACACTGCAGCGACAACTGTTACATATTATTATGTTTTTATACCTACTCATTTGTTATATTGTATTTCTGTGTAATTGTTTTTTGTTGTTGTAGTGTCTTGTGTGATAAAAATAAATAATTTCTTTCTTTCTTTCTTTCAGTATGCGGCGGTGCACGACCAGTCCCCGCTCGTGCAGTGTACACGATGCCTGGGATATGGGCACGGGCGCAGGCTCTGCACGGAGCCAGCTGACCTGTGCAGCTACTGCGCTGGCCCACATCTCCGGGCGGACTGTCCAGCACAGGCGGCGGGTGGGTCTGCAACTTGTCGCAACTGCAGGTTGGTGAAGTACCCCGACGTCAACCACAATGCTTTCGACGGAGAGTGCCCGGTACGTAAGCGATGGGACGCCATTGCTAGATCTAGCGTGGCGTACTGCTAAGGTACCAGGCACTCCAATAAACACCGGCGAAAGGGCGACACATGCACACACTGGTGGTGTCGTGTGGGTTTCACAAAGGACGAAGATGAAGACCGTACATGCGGGGCTCTCCTTGGACTTAAATAGCTCTGAGTACAAGGAGAGCCTGGCATGGAGGAGGGGTGACTCGTTTGCACGCTTGCTACCGGAGTGCCTTGAACAAGACGCAACCAGGTGCGTCCTTGGATCAAGTCAAAGCATTATGCTGACCGAACATTCATTCTGTGCGATGAAAAACGGAGAAGAATCCAAGACTTACCTGCCTGCAGTCGGCACTACGGTAGCAATAGTTTTGTAAATGAACATAAAGCAAACGGACGCTGAGCGTCGGTGGGCATTATGCATGATGTTAACAAGTAGGGAAGGTGCGTGCAACCCCTAATTCTGAGGAATTAAGAGTTATGCACGCACGTGGAAAAGCTGTAATGAAGTTGTGATTGTGTCACCGCTCTGAGCGGTCATCGTAGAAATTATTTTTCAATAAAAATTTTTTTAAATGTTTTTTGGTAATGGGAGCTAACATTGCCAAGCATATATTTTTGTATGCTATAATTTATTAAGTGACATTTTATTGAAATTTTATGATAATAATTCAATAACTTTACCAAATATTTTGACAATAATTAACATGCTATAATAATATTACTATAATATACAATATACATTATGATAAATGAAATAATTTTAAAAATAAACTAATTAATGTTTAGACGGAATATAATGGAAATGAATGACTGGATTCAATAAGTAGTATTGTAATACACAAAGACGTTACGCTACATACTAGTAGCACAAATTTAAATACTCACGTGTATAATGAAAACCTAAAAAAGGTCCCTGATTATGTTAGGGGAATATAGGTGGAGGAGGACGGATAAAAAAAAAAAAAAAAAAAAAAAAAAAACCTAACCTAACCTAACCTAACCTAACCTAACCTAACCTAACCTAACCTAACCTAACCTAACCTAACCTAACCTAACCTAACCTAACCTAACCTAACCTAACCTAACCTAACCTAACCTAACCTAACCTAACCAGGTGCGGATGGCTTCACAGCGGACATCTGCAGCAGAGCTATCTACCAGGACCTGGACGCATCCCTTGCCCTCTTCAACAAGTGCCTACAGATAGGACACTTCCCGGACATCTGGAAGCAGGCTACCGTGGTGGTCCTGAGAAAACCGGGCAAGGATGACTATACGAACCCCAAAGCATACAGGCCATCGGCCCATCGGCCTTCTGCCGGTTCTGGGGAAGGTCCTGGAGAAGATGATTGTAGCAAGGATTAAGTGGCACCTAGTACCGAGGATAAGTACTCGCCAGTTCGGATTCATGCCCCAAAAAAGCACCGAAGACGCCCTCTATACTCTAATACACCGTATCAAGGGTAAGATTGAGCTGAAGAAGCTGGTAACCCTAGTGTCATTGGATATAGAGGGGGCCTTCGATAGCGCATGGTGGCCTGCCATTAGAACACGTCTGGCTGAGGAAAAGTGTCCGGTCAATATCAGGAGGCTACTGGATAGCTATCTCGACTGCAGAAAAGTCAGTGTAAGATTCGCCGGGGAAGAATGCACTAGGAGCACCAACAAAGGTTGTGTGCAGGGGTCAATCGGTGGTCCCATCCTATGGAACCTTCTATTGGACCCTCTGCTGCGGGATCTGGAAGAACAGGGCGTGTACGCGCAAGCCTTCGCCGACGACGTAGTGATGACGTTTGACGGAGACATGGGACTTGACGTCTCGAGGCAGGCCAACGCAGCGCTCGCCTATGTGCAGCAGTGGGGAGTACGGAACAAGCTGAAGTTTGCGCCGCACAAAACTTGCGCAATGGTACTTACCAAGAAGCTCAAGTACGACACCCCACTGCTGACCATGGGAGGAGTGAGCATTGGAATGTCACGGGAGGTCAAGATCCTTGGACTGACTATTGATGACAAACTGACTTTTAATACGCACGTTGCACTACAGTGTCGGAAAGCGCTGGACATTTACAAGCAGCTCTCGAAAGCTGCCAAAGTAGATTGGGGGCTGCACACAGAAGTCATTCGCTCTATATATGTAGCCACGATAGAGCCTATTATCATGTATGCGTCCGCAGCCTGGGCGCCTGCAGCAAAGAAGATCGGGGTGAGTAAGATGCTCAACACGGTTCAGAGAGGCTTCGCACAGAAGCTCTGCAAATCTTATCGAACAGTCTCTCTACACTCGGCGCTGGTGCTGGCAGGGATACTACCTCTCGACCTCAGGATACAGGAAGCAGCCGCTCTGTATGAGACAAAGAGAGGGTCGCCCCTGCCGGGCCTAGGAGACAGAGAGACCGAGTGTCCGGTAAGGTTTGCCGAAGCTCCTCATCCAGCCGAGCATATGAACCTGGAATTCATCCAACTGGTAGACCAAAGCCTTGTGGACAGGTACAACGTGCAGGAGGTGCGAATTTTCACCGACGGCAGCAAGATTGATTCGCCACCGTCAGTGCCTTAACGTAGGTGAGGCCCTCCTCCGCACCCTTCGGCTGGATCGTCAGAACGATCGCTGCCAATTTCGGGGCGCGGAGTCTAGGTTGCCCCACCGTTTCGCGTCCGACTCCAGCAGGTTTGCGCTGCCGTGCGGCCCCCGCCTGGGACTGAGTCCCTTGCGAAGGTGCCGGTGTCGCAGCGGGCCTGCCCTTCTTGCCCCTTTTGGCCACCTCCACCCAGCTCACGCCGGGTTGGACTTTGGCCAATTGGGGCCTGTCTCCTCCAGGTTTTGCGGCCGCAGGCTTCTTGCCTTTGGCCGCTTCGTCTCGTCCGGTGGGGTCCCTTGCCCTCTTTTTACCCTGGAGGGTAGCAGAAGGAAGGGACTTGGTCTTGTCCAAGACCGCAGGCATGCCCGACGGGCCGGGTTGTGGCTCCGGAGTCATATTGACTGCAACGGAAGCCACCGGCGCCCTGGGCTTCCCGCGGTCGACCGCAAGTCCCGGCGTCCCAGCCCTGCCTTGCGAAGATCGCTCGGGGGGCGGGGCCGCAGGGACGGCAGCGCGTGCCTGCAGCATGTCTCGCCGGAGCTCAACGATCTCTTGTCGGAGCTCTCGGACCTCATCCCGCAGGCGCGCATTCGCGGCGTTTAGCCTCCTCGTTTCCTCCGAAGAGGAACGACCTTGGAGGGCCTCCACTGCCTCCCTAATGGAGGCGGCTGCGTCCTTAAGGGCACGAACAAACGTGCCCTTAAGGTTGCCGGATTTAGTGGCCACCAATTCAATGGTGGACACGGACTCCAGCACCCGCTTGCCCAAGTCGGTGGCGAGGGCTCCGTCGCACTCCTCCACCGACGACTCGGAGAGCCGGGTCACCGTCACCCGAGGAGAGCGCCGAGACCGAATCTCCTCGGCGAGCTCTTGCTCAGCCTGGAGCTCCATCTCGGCCCTCCGCGCGGCCACCAGCTGTTCCTTAGCGCGGGCAAGGCCAACGTACTGCCCAGTAGTGGGCGGCCGACCTCTGCCCCGCTTCTCGCCCTTAACTGCGACCTTCGGCACGGGAGCACCATCCGACCTTCTGTCACTGGAGCTCCCGTCATCGCCGCTATCGCCCACCTCGAAGCGCCCACCGCGCTTCCTCTCGGAGGACCGCGATCCCACGGACATCAGACTTGCTGACGAGTCGTCGTCAGAGTCGAAGTCCGCGGGACCGGGACCCTCCCTCTCCTTCTCCCCTCTCCTCTCTCCCCCTTCTTTCTTCTTCTCCTCCTTCTTACCGCTATACGTACGCAGACAATAATGGCCCCCCCCAGAATACGATTGGGGGCTGCGTGCCGAAGCACGGAGGGACTCCCGGTTGCCCGGACCCTCCTGGGTAGGTCGTTTCGTATTATTGTCTGTCATTTTATTTATTTTCCCCCGTTTTCCCCATGGGTGGGCCTAGCGGCCGGCTTCCCGCCGACCATGCCCGGTTCGCGAGCTCGGAGTCGCGACTTATAAACAAGCCACGACTCCGAACTCCCGCTCCGGACACTCCCCTCAGCGACCCACAAACCTTGAGATTTGGTATCTTTCCGTCGCGACTACCCGCACACATCAAAAAGACGTCCACGTGCAGTCGCGACGGGAAGAGATCTCTTGCCACCTACCGGGCAACTCCCACTTCAACGTCCGAAAACGGACCCCGGCCCATCAGCCGAGTCGTCTCCGAAGAGAAGACCACGCGAGGGCCCCCCTGTCCGGGCAAACTTGCCACCGGACCGCCCAGCCTCCTGCCGAGCCCAACCCCATCTTCTGCGCTCGCTCCCAATAAAAGCTTGGGGGCGCACGCAGAAGTTCCCCACCCCAGTCCGAACTTTAGCCACGGCCAACAAGATCCCCGGTAAGGAGAAGTTGTTGACCGTGCCCAGAGTGCACCCGCCCAACCAGTACCATCCCCCCGGATTACGAATTCGCGAAGGATAATACTGGCTGAGCTTCGAGGAGGTAGTTCGGCACCGCACTCCACTCCAACCTAACCTAACCTAACCTTTTTTTTTTTTTTTTTTTTTTTGTCGCAGGAAAATGCTTGATGCATACCACGGCCCCGGGGGGGGGGCAAGTGGTTATGTGGGACTCTCCGCCAGAAGGGCGGCCTACCCACTAAAAACCTGCGGTGTTCCTCGGGTCGCCTTGCGCCGGGGCTACGGGATCGCGCTAGCATTCAACCGCGGCCCCGGCAGCGCTGGTCCTGGCGGACCCCCTCTCATGGAGCCTACGCTCCCCTCTCGATGGCGATGTGTCGGAACACTTGACACATCACCCATCCACGGAACTTCTAAGCTGGGCGTCGGGTCCCCCCGAACCCGGCGCCCAGAGTTCCCGCCCGCTGGGGACTGGAGAGGACCACGAGTGGTCGTCGCCGGTGCCCAGCTGACACCAACACCTACGACTCCATCCGCGCCTGCGCCACACCAGCGCGCGCGGTTGGAGTCGCTGTGGACCGCGGTGCGGCCCTGGCCTTCCGCTTGGAAGGAGGGGCGCAGCTGCTGCCACCAATGCGGTGCCCGGCCGGTTTGCCCGCTGCTGCGCAAACTACGCAGTGCGGCCCAGCCGAGCACTCGCCCGCCTTATGGCCAGGTTGGCCACACCGGAAGCATAGTCTGCTTCGGTCCACATCCCCCCTGCACTGTTCCCGGACGTGCCCCACTTCGAGGCACCGGAAACAGCGCAAAGGTCTCGGTGTTAGTGCCCTCAATTGGGCCGACACCCATCCAATTTTGAGCCGTGTGCTCGCCGTTACTTTCTTAGCTGCAGACACTGGACAGCGCACAAAGGCTGCGCCCAGGCCCACAGCATTGCGGCGGATCTCCGCGACCTGCAGCTCGTCGGGGCGGCATACCCCGACTCGGGCTATCGCCTCCGCCACTTCCAACTGCGTGACCGAGTCGTCCAGGCCGGCTACGCGCAGCTCTGCGCATTTCACCGGCCTGGTGACCCGCAGAACGTCCTCAGCGAAAAGCTCCCGGAGCTTATCCGCCAAGGCGTCCGCCTTCCGACCACTGTCCTCGCCAGAGACCTCGAGCATTCGGGCCCCCGTCACCGCCTGTCGGAACCCGAGCGCCGTTGTGATCCCCAGCGAGGCCAGGTTGATCCTCAGCTTCGCCACCGTCAGTGCCTTCACGTAGGTGAGGCCCTCCTCCGCACCCTTCGGCTGGATCGTCAGGACGATCGCTGCCGATTTCGGGGCGCGGAGTCTAGGTTGCCCCACCTTTTCGTGTCCATCTTCGGCAGGCTTTCGCTGCCGTGCGGCCCCCGCCTGGGACTGAGTCCCTTGCGAAGGAGCCGGTGTCGCAGCGGGCCTGCCCTTCTTGCCCCTTTTGGCCACCTCCACCCAGCTCACGCCGGGTTGGACTTTGGCCAATTGGGGCCTGTCTCCTCCAGGTTTTGCGGCCGCAGGCTTCTTGCCTTTGGCCGCTGCGTCACGTCCGGTGGTGTCCCTTGCCCTCTTTCTACCCCCGAGGGTAACAGAGGGCAGGGACTGGGTCAAATCTAAGACCGCAGGCATGCCCGACGGGCCGGGCTGCGGCTCCGGAGTCTTACAGACTGCGACGGAAGCCTTTGGCGCCGTGGGCTTCCTGCGGTCGGCAGTAGTCGGAGGACGGGCACCTGGATGGGGCGGGAGAGACTTCTCCGTAGCCCCGACCAGCTCACCCGACAATCCCCCGATTTCCTGCATCCTCTTTCTGGTCGCCGCGTCAACCGCAGGTCCCGACGTCCCAGCCCTGCCTTGCGAAGATCGCTCGGGGGGCGGGGCCGCAGGGATGGCAGCGCGCGCCTGCAGCATGTCTCGCCGGAGCTCAACGATCTCTTGTCGGAGCTCTCGGACCTCATCCCGCAGGCGCGCATTCGCGGCGTTTAGCCTCCTCGTTTCCTCCGAAGAGGAACGACCTTGGAGGGCCTCCACTGCCTCCCTAATGGAGGCGGCTGCGTCCTTAAGGGCACGAACAAACGTGCCCTTAAGGTTGCCGGATTTAGTGGCCACCAATTCAATGGTGGACACGGAATCCAGCACCCGCTTGCCCAAGTCGGTGGCGAGGGCTCCGTCGCACTCCTCCACCGACGACTCGGAGAGCCGGCTTACCGGCACCCGAGGGGAGCGCCGAGACCGGATCTCCTCGGCGAGCTCTTGCTCAGCCTGGAGCTCCATCTCGGCCCTTCTCGCAGCCACCAGTTCTGCCTTCGCGCGGGCGAGGCCGACGTACTGCCCAGTGGTGGGCGGCCGACCTCTGCCCCGCTTCTCCCCAACAACCGCGACTTTCGGCACGGGAGCACCATCCGACCCTCTGTCGGAGCTCCCGTCATCGCCGCTGTCGCCCACCATCACGCGCCCGCCACGCTTCCGCTCTGAGGATCGCGATCCCACGGACATCAGACTTGCTGACGAGTCATCGTCAGAGTCTACGTCCGAGAGATCGGGACCCTCCCTCTCCTTCTCCTCGCCTCTTCGCAGATTGTAATGGCCCCCCCCAGAATACGAATGGGGGCCGCGCGCCGCCTCTGCGACACGGAGGGATTCCCGGCGAACCGGACCCTCCTGGGTAGGTATTTTATTATTATCTGCTTCCATTATTAATTTCCCCCTTTTCCCCCCCATTGTGTGGGCCTAGCGGCCGGCTTCCCGCCGACCATGCCCGGTTCGCGAGCTCGGGGTCGTGACTTACAAACAAGCCACGGCTCCGAACTCCCGCTCCGGACACTCCCCTCAGCGACCCACAAACTTTGAGATTTGGTATCTTCCCGTCGCGACATCAAAAGGACGTCCACGTGCAGTCGCGACGGGAAGAGATCTCTTGCCACCTACCGGGCAACTCCCACCTCAACGTCCGAAAACGGACCCCGGCCCATCAGCCGAGTCCTTTCCGAAGAGAAGACCACGCGAGGGCCCCCCTGTCCGGGCAAACTTGCCACCGGACCGCCCAGCCTCCTGCCGAGCCCATCCCCATCTTCTGCGCTCGCTCCCAATAAAAGCTTGGGGGCGCACGCAGAAGTTCCCCACCCCAGTCCGAACTTTAGCCACGGCCAACAAGATCCCCCGTAAGGAGAAGTTGTTGACCGTACCCAGAGTGCACCCGCCCAACCAGTACCATCCCCCCGGATTACGAATTCGCGAAGGATAAAACTGGCTGAGCTTCGAGGAGGTAGTTCGGCACCGCACTCCAACCTAACCTAACCTAACCTAACCGAATATTTGCAAACTTTCAAAAATTCAATTTAGTTGTGTCAGCTTTGCCCGATTGTGACGTGCGATACCTCATCGAGCGTGTCCCGTGGTCTGCTATCCGCCATCTGCAACATAAATTACACATTAATATAAATAATTTGGACAAACATAAAAACAAACAAAATTTTACAAAATTTCATTTAAAAAATTCATATCTCCGTAGACTTTCTGCGTAGAATTTTCTTTTTATTTTTACTGCTATCTGGAGGTGTGCCCGCACCGCGTCCCACCTTCAGAACAGCGAAATTCGCGAAATTTTTGCCCACCCACCCTCCCGGTGTTTGTTACAGTAAAAATTTAAGATTTTCCATAGGGCAGGGGTCAAAAATTAACAAAAATTTGACTTTTCAGGTCATGATTACTGGTTTGATCGGGGACCTGAAAAACGTAGCTTGACTAAATTTGAGCTAATTAATCCAACTTTTTATAAAGTTATGACCACAGACGCTTAAATAAAATACTTACCATCTGGTGGTGTTTCAAGCCGCCGACGCCTACTCACCATAGTAGAAAACACGCAGGACGAAGCGCTGAAATGTTACGAACTCCCACAAAAATGGCAAACGAAGACCCAAATCTCACTGTGACACTGCCTAAATTGGATTCTGGAAATGAGGGAACACAACTACAAAGTGTCAGGCGAAGTATCGGCGAATGGGAGACTGGAGTCCCGGAGCACAGCCGAACTAGCCTCACACTCACTTCGATCGCCACGGTGGCAGCGGCGGCCACGACGGGCCCTGCGAAGACAAACCCTGCGTTGCGGAGACTGTCGGCAGAAAGCATTGTGAGCCCGCCAAAGCCAGCCAGCTCGAAAAAAGAGGATAGAGTTGCCGAAGCGAGGTCTTGGCTTATAAAAGCCAAACAACACCTAGCCAACTCCAGAAATACAAAAACGGAAATAAAAGCAGGGGTTCTACAAGCTGTCGAGCGGCTTTACCAGCTGGTAAAAGAGATGAACTCCATAAAAGACCCGGTGACCATTGGACAACCAAAAAAGCCAAAAAATGAAGAGATAAAAGAGAGTGAGAACAGAGAGGATGAAAGGAAACAGGAAGAAAAATGGAAGGAAATGATCGAAAGACAGATAATGCTCATGAAGGAAAATAATGAGAAGATGGAGAGCTTAAAGGAACTACTCACGAAAAAATCCTACGCTGACGTCGCAGCGGCGAGCCCCCGAGTGCAACTCCCGAACCAAACGATTTTGCACTCGGTGGTCGTCACCGCAAAGGATGAAACAGAGACAGGAGAGGAAGTACTAAGCAGGATAAGAAAAGCTGTAAATGCGAAAGAGGGAGGTGTAGCAGTAGATAGAATTAGAAAAGCGAAGGATAGAAAGGTGATAGTAGGTTGCCGAACTGAAGAGGAGAGGCGTAAAGTAAAGGAGAGACTCAGTCATACACCGGAGCTGAACGTGGAAGAAATTAAAAATAAAGATCCATTGGTTATATTAAAAAATGTACTACAGCACAATAGCGATGAAGACGTATTGAAAGCCCTAAAAAAACAAAATAGGAACATCTTCAAAGAAAACCGGCTTCTGGCAGAAAGAGAAACCAGATTAGAAATTGCCTTCAAAAAACGTACCAGGAACCCGCACACCAGCCACGTAGTGCTGAGGGTTTCCACCACAATATGGCGACGCATGCTGGACGCCGGGGCATTGCACATTGATCTGCAGCGAGTGAGGGCTGAAGACCAATCCCCGCTGGTTCAGTGTTCACTTTGCCTCGGCTACGGTCACGGTCGACGTTTTTGCACGGAAACCGTGGAAAAATGCTGTCACTGTGGAGGTCCTCACATGAAGGCAAATTGTGCGGACTGGCTTGCAGGAGTAACACCGACATGCTGCAACTGTATACATGCCAAAATGGATAAAACTGACCACAACGCGTTCAGCCCGGATTGTACTATTAGAAAAAAGTGGGACGCTCTGGCTAGAACAGCTGTAGCGTACTGCTAAAGTTGTCCCAGACAGAAACCCCGATACAGAAAGTGCAAGGCCATACCTCATTGCCCAGGCAAATCTGCAACGAAGTGAACGAGCTACGCTAGACTTCCTAATCGAGGCACAAAATAGGAGGGTGGCCTTTGCGCTGCTCCAGGAGCCCTACATCGGTGGGATAGGGAGGATGAAGAACTATACGGGCGCGAGGATCTACCAAAGTACTGCAACTGGCGACATTCCAGTCAAAGCGGCAATCGCCGTCTTCGACCACGATCTGGACGTCATCCAATGTCCTGACTTTACCACACCCAACATCGCAGTGGTAAAGATCAGGACAAGCAAGTGGGAGATCCTCGTCGTCTCTTTCTACTTCGAACCGAAACCCACACCGATTGAGCCATACCTGGAGCAACTGGACGGGATCAAGCATAAATTCAGCCGGAACATTATCATGGGGGGTGACGGAAACGCAAAAAGCATTTGGTGGGGCAGCGCGAGCACTAACAGTAGAGGAGAAGCTATGGCGGGAGCCTTGGAAGACATGTTCTTGCAGGTACTCAACACCAACACTATACCGACTTTCTTCACTGTTAGGGGAGGAAACACGTACAGTAGTTTTGTCGACGTTGCGGCCTGCACGACGGATCTGCTGGACCTGGTTGAAGACTGGAAGCTCGACGAAGGCATGACCACCTCGGACCACAACACAATTTTATTTAAAGTCAGACTAAGTAAAGCAAAAGGTATAGACATAAAAAGAACAACTAGAATCTACAATACAAAGAAAGCAAACTGGAATCATTTTCATTTGGAAATGACACAGTTGCTGGAAGAAAATAGAATAAATAGTGCAGTTATAGATAAAATCACAAACAAATTAGACCTAGAAAATAAAGTAGAACTATACAATAAAATCATAGCAGAAATTTGTGACAATAGCATACCAAAATTAAAAACAAAAAATAAAGTAAACTCACCTTGGTGGTCCGAGGAGCTGGCCAAGTTGAAGAGAGAGGTTGCCACCAGAAAACGCAGGATCCGATGTGCAGCGCCGGTCCGAAGATCTAGAGTTGTTGAGGAGTACCTGCAAGTAAAAGAAAAGTATGAACAAGAAGCCAAAAAAGCCCAAATCCATAGCTGGAAAGAGTTCTGTGGAAAACAAGACAGAGAGGGAATGTGGGAAGGCATATACCGGGTGATAGGCAAAACGGCAAAGCGCCATGAAGATCTGCTCGTCAAAAATGAGGGCAAAACGCTAAACAGTAAGGAGTCTGCGGAACTGTTAGCAGACATATTCTACCCTGAGGACTGTAAAAACAACGAAGACGCCGAGCACGAGAAAATGAGAGCGGAGGCTGCCCAAGTAAATGGACAGGGTCATGATGAAAACCATGACCCTCCATTTACCTCTGTAGAACTCTTATATGCAGCAAATAGCTTCAATCCGAAAAAAGCTCCTGGCTCGGATGGCTTCACGGCTGACATATGCCAGGCTGCAATACGCCACGCCCCAGAGGTTTTCCTATCACTGGCAAACAAATGCCTAGACCTTGGCTACTTCCCGAAGTCCTGGAAAGAGGCAATAGTCGTGATCCTCAGAAAGCCGGGAAGGGAGGACTACACGGCACCTAAGTCTTATAGGCCAATAGGCTTGTTGCCAGTGATGGGAAAGATTCTGGAAAAAATGTTAGCGAGCCGCATAAAATGGCACCTCATTCCTAGACTAAGCCATCGCCAATATGGCTTTATACCACAGAGGAGCACCGAGGACTCCCTCTATGATCTGATCAGCCACATAAAAGAGAAGCTAAACCAGAAAAAGCTAATAACGGTTGTATCACTTGACATAGAGGGAGCCTTCGATAGCGCCTGGTGGCCAGCCATAAGAGTGCGATTGGCTGAGGAGAGGTGCCCGACAAATGTCCGAAGGGTAGTGGACAGCTATCTCGAGGATAGGAAGGTAAGGGTCCGATATGCGGGCGAGGAGGTGACAAAGGAAACAGCAAAAGGCTGTGTACAGGGATCGATAGGCGGGCCCATTCTTTGGAACCTCCTCCTCGACCCCTTGTTTAAAGACCTCGAAGCCCGCGGACACTACTGTCAAGCTTTTGCCGACGATGTAGTCCTGTGCGTCGACGGGGACACCGCGTTTGAAGTCCAGCGACAAGCTAATGTGGCCCTCGCGTATGTTCAGAAGTGGGGAATCAAAAACAAGCTGAGGTTCGCTCCACAAAAAACTAATGCTATGGTCATAACCAGAAAGCTAAAGTTTGATACCCCACAGCTGAGCATGGGCGGGGTCGACATAGCAGCGTCGAAGGAAATAAAGCTCTTGGGGCTCTTGATAGATGACAAACTGACGTTTAACGCCCACGCTGCAAATGCATGCAGAAAGGCGTTAAACGTCTATAAGCAGCTGTCAAGAGCCGCCAAGGTCAGCTGGGGCCTCCACCCTGAAGTAGTAAGGGCCATTTATACAGCGGTGGTGGAGCCGATAATCGCATACGCAGCAGCAGCTTGGGCACCGGCAACAAAAAAGTGGGGTATCCAGAAACAACTAAACGCGGCCCAAAGGGGCTTTGCACAAAAATTGTGTAAAGCCTATCGCACGGTCTCCCTTAACTCGGCACTGTTATTGGCTGGGATACTACCCCTCGACCTCAGAATACAGGAGGCAGCCGCCCTGTATGAGGTAAAGAGGGGAGTTTCTCAGTCAATAATAGGAGAAGGAGAGATCGAGCGAAGAACCGCGTTTGTGGATATCCCTCATCCCGCGCAACATATTGACCGACAATTCATTTGCCTGGAAAATGAAGAGCAGCTTGCCCAAAACAGCAACCAAGAGGTCAAGATATTTACGGACGGCAGCAAAATAGATGGATTGGTTGGGGCAGCATTGTCTCTTTGGAGCAATGCTGCGGAAACCAAAACCCGGAAATTGAAACTGCCGTCCTTCTGCACTGTTTTCCAGGCGGAATTGTTGGCAATATCGGTGGCAACGGATGAGATACTTAAGAGCTCGGCAAGAAGCTTCGCGATTTTTAGCGACTCTAGATCCTCGCTGGAAGCAATAACAAACAACTGTTCTCTCAATCCCCTTGCAGTGGAATCCCGAAAAAAGCTAAAACAGTGTCTAAC